>JALLBH010000138.1:0-40280 GCA_036940005.1 Skeletonema menzelii
TGCACTGCGGAGCAGCTAGACGCGCTTAGCCGCAGCCGCGCGCAGCGCGGCTAGTTGCCCAAACAGCAACCGCCCTCTACTCTGGCTAGGATTTCGGACACATACTGTACACAGGGTATTCTTCAAACACAAGGTGTTTTTCAAAAAGAACCAGTTTGCTAGATTTTCTTTTACACAAGTTGCTTATTCAGTACACCCTGTTTAGAAAAAGCACCGTTCAACAAATAAATGTCGCGTTGGTGCGATGAGATGATTGATGAATGGGTATTGTACAATACCACCTACGCTGTAGCTCGGGTTGAGAGCAACTGATGGTAGTCTTGTGGTAACAGACGCCAATAGAAGATGGCTCCGACTGCAAACAACCGAAAAAAGATTGGCATCAACGATCTCCGTACCGAGAAGGGCGGAGATCCAGATCGCTACCGCCGGCTACTGCTGCCCGACGATGTCGATCTCATCGATCGAGTTCTAGCTCATGACAATCAACGTCGGTCTCTCCTGACATCGTTGGAAAGTCTACGCTCGAACATGTCCAATCTGCAAAAGAACATCGTAGCGCCGAAGAAAAAAGCAGGGGAAGATGTGCCGAGTGATGTGCTGGAGCAGCTCAAAGAATGGAAGGCTGAAATTGCTGCACTGGGCAATGAATTGAAGGATGCCGAAAGAAAGAGGGACGACACATTGGTAAAGATCAATGGCTTTATAGATGCTAGCACCAGTGGGAGTACTATTGGTACTGATGACACAGATACCTTTGAAAATACTAATGTTACCGAAAATGCAAGCAACAGCTCCATTGGCAACACTTTGGAACAAGAGACAGCGACAGAGCAACAGCAGCAACAAAAACTCCCTCTTCTATCAGCAGAACAAATCAAAAATGTACCACCCGAACGCATTCTCAATATCAATGTCGGAGTTCTAGGTCATGTGGATACAGGCAAAACTTCCTTAGTTAAAACACTCAGTTCGGTGCTATCGACTGCTGCATTAGACAAATCGAAACAATCCAGAGCTCGAGGGATTACTTTGGATCTTGGATTTTCTGCTTTTTTATTACCACTGCCAGAACATCTACGAGGAGAACAGCAGACAATCTCAAGTAATGAAATATCATCTGACAATAACGACGGTGAATCCAGCTCGAGTGATAAAAAGAAGAAGAAAAAGAACAAGAGTAATGGTAATAGGAGCGGCGGAGCTGGTGATGGAAGTGACAGCAACTCAAATCTAGACCAACGATATGATCTCCTACAGGTCACATTAGTCGATTGTCCAGGACATGCATCTCTTATCCGAACAATTATTGGTGGTGCTCAGATTATTGATATGGTCCTTCTTGTTGTTGATGCCACCAAGGGGATGCAGACGCAAACAGCGGAATGCCTTGTCATTGCTGAAATGACGACACGGAACCTAATTGTTGTATTGAATAAGATTGATATGTTTCCGGAGAATGAACGAGAGGAACGAGTCAAGCTGGCAGAGAAGAAAATTAGAATGGCCTTACGAGGGACTAAATTTGCAGATGCAAAGATGGTGGGTATAAGTGCCTGCGTGGGTGGTGAAAAGGTCGCTGCTGTGGGCGAGGGAGGAGGGCATATTGGTGATGTAACTACAACGAATGTCCATGGTGAGATTGCAGGGACAAACAACATCAACGGTCTCTTGGATGTTCTTCAATCGCAAATGAAAGCTCCCAACAGAGATGCACGACCATCTCCAGAACGATTTCATTTTGCTGTTGACCACTGCTTCCCCATTAAGGGACAGGGCACTGTGCTCACAGGCACTTGCTTGTCTGGTTCGGCTCGTCCCAATGATATGGTGGAGTTTCCAACTCTTGCGACACAAAAGAAGATTAAAGGGTTGCAAATGTTTCGACGGAAAGCAAACATAATTCAACAAGGTGATCGGGCAGGAATTTGTGTCTCCAATTTTGATGCGAAGTTGATGGAACGAGGCACAATTGCATCACCGGGCACAATTAAATTGATTCATGGTGCTATTGCAGTCGTTCGTAAGGTGAGGTTCTTCAAAGGTCAGTTGAACTCGGGTGGAAAGTTCCACATTAGTGTTGGTCACCAGACTGTTATGGCAACAGTAACATTTTGGGGAGCACGAGAAATTGCAAAGCAGGTTGAAAGAGAACAAGAATCGCAGCAGATGGCAAGTAATGGCAATGCACCGATACTGGGAAAATCATCATTGGGTGGTACTGCAGACTTGGCTGGATTGCCTCGATTAAAGTTTGATTGGAACCAGGACTTTTTGCATCAAGACAATTATCTAGAAACCATACCTGCGTCTGATGATGTCTTGCCATCGCAAGGAGAAACAAGTAATGGTGATAGCCAGCCTCCTTTGCACTGGGCGAGGCTCGAATTCCTCACTCCAGTGTATTGTCCAATGGACAGTCTTGTTATTGGATCGCGTTTAGATACTGAAGTAAATGCCAACGCTTGCCGTCTTGCCTTTTCGGGACGTCTGGTCGAGAGATATGATGAACGACTGGACAATGGTAGATTAAAGTCGTACACAAAGAAAGAAAAGGTTGGTCGTTGCTGCCGATTGGGTGATCCATATAGACGTAGCGACGACAACAAATTAGTTCGCTACGAGGTATTTGGCACTGACTTGTTCAAAAAAGAAACAAACATGTCTCAATTCGTCGGTCTACTGATTGAAACTGATAGTGGAGATGTAGGTAGCATACAATCTTCCTTCGGTTCCAGTGGTAAATTTCGCGTCCACTTCCCTGCTGGCACGGCATTAAGAGAGGGCGATTCTCTGTACCTGCGTTTCAAACGCTACGCGAATGATCCAAGAAAAGCAATACATCAAGATGGAGCTCTCCCTCAGGCTAGAATCGGTTCTAGGGTAGATCCTCCGGTGAAGAAGAAGAAGAAGAAAAAGAATTGCATTAATAATGCAGACGAACAATCAAACACAAATAATGGCGCAGTCGGCGAAATAGAGAAACTAAAAGGGGATATCCTGGAGAACGGGAAGAGTCCCTTAGCCATTGTATCCGGTCTTTTTACAATGGAAGACGACATCAGCAAGCACAAAGGTCGAAAAGTGGTGGCCATCACAACAGAGGAGGAAGGTTTCATACACGGATCCTTTGGAAAAATGGGGAAGGTTAAAGTTTCATTTGAGAACGGCGTATCTGCAGAAGTTGGTAGCCGTGTAGAAATGTTGGCAATTTAAGGACTCTCGACCTAACTTTTCATCTCTGTTACATTGATACATTAATTTTACATGGCTTAGGCAGCAGGTGCTCCTTCTGGGAAAGGAAAATCCGTCACAAAGATTTGTTCATCATTCACGACAACATTGTTTGGATTCAGTCCAGCTTGTCGATATAATCGACTTGCCTCGTTCAATGCCTCCATCATGGAGGCAGTATCACCGCGTGAAAGGTGGATGTTTCCAATTTCATTCAATGTTCGTGCGATAGAGGCTTGATCCGACCTAGATAGCATCGCTCCGTCGGTAATATCAGTTGGACCTCTCAATATAGACACCGACTCTTCGAAGCATTTGAGTGCAGCATCGAAGTTAGAAGCAGCTTTGTGTGCCTCTCCAAGTTTGAATAGAGTCGTTGCTACATCACGATGTCTATCGCCCAGAACAGATCTCTCGATACGAAGTGTATCCGAGTAATTTAGAATTGCTGCTTCATGCCGACCACGATGTTGATGGATGAGCCCCATGTTGTAAAGAACGAACGCAACTTCGCGGCTATTTCTGCCACAAACACTTTCACGAATTTTCAACGCTTCGGATAATAATTCACTTGCAGCATTGAAGTTTCTTCTTCTCGATAATATATCCGCAATATGAAGAAGGGTAACCGACACATCAATATGGTTATTGCCAACTAACCTCCTCCTCATTGATAAGGAGTCCTCAAGATATTTAAGAGCTACAAGAGGATTTCCGCGTTGAAATTCAACCAGACCGAGCGTCTGTAAGACAGTTGATATGTCAGCATGATCATTGATCCCATTCTTTCTTTTCAGGATCCCATGGTACTCTAAATATATTGCGGCTGCCTCGTCCCACTTTTGTCGCTGCCGACAGATTTCTCCTAGATTACTCAGTGTCACCAAAATATTTGGATGGGAGAAAGGTAGCACTTTCTTTTCGATCGCTAGGCCTCTTAGGTAGCAACTCAGTGCATCCTCCAGTCTCTCACGCTCAAAATAAAAGTTGCCCATCCTATTCAACAGCATTGCAATCTCCGTGTGGTCATCTCCCAACGCCGCACGGCCTGCGCTAAGTGATCGCTCGTACAGTTCCAATGCCTCATCAAAAAGATGCTTCTCTTGAGCAATTTGAGCCATACCAGACAATACAACTGCCACATCTCGATGACTACGTCCAAATTTTATTAGTGCGATGCGAAGGAACTCTTTGTAGAGATATTGTGCACGATCTAAGTCGCCCTTTTGGTGGTACGACTGTCCAGCGTTAAAGCAAGTTGCAGCATAATCTAAGCTTTCCATTCCCAGACAGTCTCGACGAATACGTAAAGCATCTTCATAGTAGCTGAGTGCTGTGTCAAACTCGTTGTTTTGAACGTGAATACGGCCACAGTTATTCATTACCGTCGCACGAGCCGCATCATTGTCGCCGTCAAGGTTTTCGAGGATAGATAGCGCCTCCTTGAAACACTTCATTGCATCTGTAAATGAAGATTCCGCGCCTGTTTCATTATCATACTTACCGATGGAGTGATAGTGCAAAACTCCCAAGCAATTCAATGCTGATGCCACGTGCGTATGTTGTGGGCCGAAGACCTCTTTCACGTGATGGTAAATCTGAGTGTATGTTTCCTTGGCTTCATTAAGATTGCCTCGGTGGTAAGAAAGACACCCACAATTGTTCAGCATAGGGATCAGGATGTTGTCGACACTAGAAGAAACCAAAGCGTGTTTCATTATACCAATTGCATCTTTGTAACATTTATGAGCTGTTTCCACATCATCTCCTAACCGATAAATCACTTGTCCGATATTGAATGTTATTGTCGCCTCAACCACAGGACAAACTTGAAATAAGCCGGATTGCGTATCAGCGACTGAGAATGAACCCATGTTGAGACTTTGCAAGCCTTCGAAAAAATGCATCCCTTCGTCGAAGTCACTTCTTTGGTAGATGTAGTAACTCTTGTCTTCTGCTGCATCTTTTGGCGTATTGATACGATCTAGAATGGATGCATGATCCACTAGAGGCGGTAGTATCGGTCGGTCATCATTCGCACTATTGTGGACAATTTGGCAATATATTGGGGCATATCTCTCACTATGAGCTAAATCAACAAGTTTCTGTCGCTGACGCTCTGATTGAAGCAACGTTTCAAGTGCAGGTGCATACTGTCCAGCAATATATTGTTTGTTTGCTTTTTCATTGAGTTCAATACAGGTTGTAGCGATATTGTCCCACAACTCTAGATTTAGGGAATAGTTTGATAATGGAGAGTCCCCTAGCCAAGCAGCATGGCCACAGTCTTCATCGTTCGTAGGCCGTGATGAAGTTGAGAGATCCTCGCAGCAGCTCAATGCTCCTTCGCTAGATGAATCATCTGTAACAACCTCCAAGCTTACGTCAACCGTTTCATCGCTCTCATCTTTGATGTGGCTATGATCGTTCTCCAGCGTGTTTCTTTTCTTACCATCTTTGACAAAGAGTCGGTTCATTGACGAAATAGATCCTCTGACATTCGCATCCTTTCTTTCGTTGCTACCGTCCCTCCACGAAACCACAGCTTCGGTGGTGGCAACGATGTTGGCTTTTGAATTGCTCATCTCTGCGACTTTGTGAGCTGCACGTTAGCGCGTAGAAGAAGACTCCCCCATCATGAACGTCGACATCGATATGTACGCTGAACGGTGTCGAAGCCTACTAATTAATACTCCTATGAAAGCATGATGTCGCATAAAGGAGGCTTCTGTAAAGTGATGGTGGCGCCAAAAATGTCGACGTACATCCGGTACGTGGGCGAGGCGTGGGTTGAGTGGCTGGATAGTACAATAGTCTGACTCCTCTTGCCTTCTTGCATGCAACACCTCATCGCCTCTCGCTCAGAGGAAAAGAGGAAGCTGCTGCCGACAGCATAGAAGTAAATACTCAATTGCAATAAGGAACGCTGACATTGACATCGACTTCACCAACCAACGAAGGAAACAACATGATGATCTCGCGCAACACCCTCTCATCTGCTCTTCTTGCTGTTTGCGTCGTTGTGGCAACACTCACATCGGCTGACGCCTTCACTGCCCAATCTCTCCAGACTCGAGCACTTACGTCATCGGTCGCAGAATCACCAACTGCTCTCTCTGTATTCGGCAAGAAAAAGGAGGAGGAAGATCTTTCATTTCTTGAAGTGAGGGATTTAACACGTGAAGAAATGTTGGAAATTAACAAGAGAAATGAAGAGGTGATGAACAGAGAGCTTCAGGCCATGACAGGCATTAGTGTCCTCTTTTCCATTCCTATCCTATACCTCTGTTGGGTTGCTTTTTTCAGCGACTAAATTCAAATCTGCTGCTATTAAGCTAATGGTAATGATATATTGATCGGGCTGGTGAAATGCTAATAGACAGCTTCATCGCTGAAATGGTGAAAAAATTGCAGGCAACTGATCCAAATTCTCTGATATCCTGCTGAAAAAGGTTAATCTTGTCCATGCACCATTAAGACAGTCAAGGGAGTTAGACGCATATGATAATGCTAATGTAATAGTGTATTATTGAAGGCATGCATTTGTCTACTGTGTGAAGTCGTTGTTTCTTAAATTTATTCAAAATTAGAATCTTTGTAGATTTGGTAAGATTGTATTCATTTCATGGGATTTTGCCCATGATTATATTGTTGCTGAATATCTTGATAAGCTTGTTGTTGATTTTCTCTATTAGCATGTGAGCCTTGAGATGTGGCGGTGATATCACTAGCCTGCATCGGACGTACTGTAGCCTCAGTCTCTGCAGGAGAAGAGCGACGAGACGATCTATCGTGAATCTCCATTCCTTGCAAGTTATGATACGCCGTCAGAATAGACTGCTCTGGCGTTGGCGCAGGTTGATATTGTGGGATACTAGGTGTATGAGAAAATTGGCGTTGCTGCCCGCTATGACATGCTGTCCCATTCTGCTCAAGCTGGTGGCGAGATGGATCGCCTATTTCCATTGGGGGAGGATGAGAGAAACGTTGCTGCTGCTGTTGATGATGTTGAAGTTGTTGTTGGTGATGATGCTGCTGTTCATTACTGCTTTGCTGATATTGGGATGAAACCGAACCCATCGCTGAAGCGGGAGGAGCCAAATGCGTCCGTCCAATCTGATTAGATACACGCTGACGACTTGGTTGAGGCTCAGTGTATTGCTTTTGGCTGTTCACCAATTCAACTGCCGTCAAAAGAGAGTCCAGGCTGGAGCTTTGTAATGGCAGTACACTTGGAGAGGGCTGGAAGTTGCTGGTAGTTGCATTTTGAGTTGATTTCAGTTGGACAGGCAAAGTAGAAGGAGGTTGTGTATGCTGGGTTGGCTGAGCAACCTTCGCCGCCACCGGAGCTTGGGTAGGCTGGGTAGGCTGGGTTGGATAGGTGGGTTGAGTAATCATTGAGGCGATGACAGGTTGAGATTGAATAATTTGGGAATTCACGCCAGGGCGGGTAGCCAATGAGTTCACTGCAGCTTGGGATTGAATCATTTGGGAATTCACACCAGGGATGGCAGTCGCCGAGGATACAGGCTGTGCCACTTTCATGAAAGTTTGCTTGTTTTGCAAATTTAGCTTCTTTCGTGTGCGCGTCAAAAACCCATCCAAAGTCCGCGTATTTGGAATGCCAAAATGAGCCATTATTTTGTCCTTCATCTCCTTGGATGGATACGGATTAGATGTTTTCAGTAGCCACTGTGTCAAATACTGCTTTGCTTCTTCCGATAAACCACATTGTTTGGAAGAAATCTCACCAGTAGATGATGGTTTCGCACTCACGGCCTCATCAACCGCAACTTGACTTTGCCCATTAGATGGAAGTTGCTGGTTCACAGACATCGAAACCTGTGTACTGGTAGGCATCGCAATTTGATTCTGCGCTCTTTGATTATTCGAAGGAAGATTGACATTTGGATTTATGGTAAACTGGTTCTGAGGAGCTGATAGAGGTTTCGCAATGCTAGGTGCATTGGCTGGAATCGCTTGGGTCTGCAGATGCGGCTGAGAAATGTCTCCCGCTGCTGCGGTGGATTGATTCGGAGCTTGGCGTGCAGTTTCTGGCATGTGCTGCTTCTTCAATTTCTTTCTTCTTCGATAGAACCAACTGTCTATACGCGCCCTGTCAACTCCCAAATGTTTCGCCATCCACTCTTTTGCCTCCGCAGTTGGTGTTGCAGCTGCAATAGGATTTGAATGCACGTTCTCGGGGCGAAGAAGCCACGCGCTTAAGAAGTTGTTCATCTCTTCATTCAGTTTCTTCTTGAGTTCCTTTTCCTTTCTCTGTTCGTCTGTTAGACCATCATCTTTTTTCTTCTTGGGCCTTTTCCTCGTTCTCATCCAATCATCTAACTGGCTCTCACTCAACCCAGTGTCAGACATCATTTTGAGTTTTTGATCAGAATCAGGAATCGGGTTGGCAGCGTGGAGAGTCAACCATGTATTCAGGTAATCGTTGACTGGCTTCGACGAGAGTGCCATCAATGATTTTGCACCACTGTCTTCCTGAGATTCCGTGTCGTCAACTTTCCTTTTCGCTCCAGCGGAAGTGTCCTCTTTCTTTGAACTCGTACCTCCAATGAAAGGACGCGGTGTGTAAGAATGATGTGGAGCTATTCTAGGAGATCCCACTTCTACCCACTCGTCTCGATCGCTTTTGAGCCGATAAAAAGTGAACTTGACACGTTTCACGTTAGAATCCAAGTCAAGCTCGACAACCTGTGCCTCTGAATAACCTATTTTCCCCTCGCGTTGAACATCAAACCATGCTGAAAGATTGCAAACATCATAATATTAGATCAGACAATTAAAGGAAAAATAAAAGGAGAAATGCGTCATTTCCTCACCTCCAACTTCAAAATTTTGATTGCTGTCAAACTTGATTGGTGCATCATCCATGTCCCAATCGTCTTCCGTAGCATCACATGTTTGCCTGTTGGGGTTCCAAATGTTATCTTTGCAGTAAAATTTTTCAGGTAACAAGTCAACGTCAACATGCCAAGGCAGCTTTCTCCATTTGAGACACTTTGGGTCCTCGCACTGAACCCAATTGGCAACTGCCTGTGCAGGCATTCCTTCGTCTACAGTACTTTGAAGTCTGTCCGATGTTGAGAGTTTGGATCGTTTTGACTTAGTCTCGTCTGATTCTTCGTCCTTGCCCTTTAACGCTGCAGATATCTTCCTGATGTTTTCGTCCATGCCCGTAATCAAATAGTCAATGATGGGCGAGCCCATTGGCATGCTTGGGTCGGGGGGGCTCAAATTGGCAGAACAAAAGAACTTAGCAATGTCTTTATCCCAAGGGCTTCCTCTTTGGTGCCGATTCAGAAACCACTCTGCCAATTTTGGCCGGATATTTGCAACGTAATCTGTAGCTTTGGCTTTGTTGTATCGAGTGTAATTTGGCAGTTTGACTTCGTCACATTCCACCTCATCCCAGCATCCTGATATAGGTGGTAATGAGACGCATCCAAAGAAATCTGGAAGACCTTTTGTCTGGCCAATGCCTCCATTGACCCACTGAAGCAGTTGACTAAGAACGTAGTCGCCAGAATAGTCAACAGTAACGTTGTCAATCACATCATCGGGAGAGCAGAATTTTTCCTCCGGCGACATCGTAGCATCATTCGGCGTGTCTTTCTGTTTTTCTTTCTCCTTTTTCCTCGTCCCAGACATACCACCACTTGATTGCTCCTCTTTCTGTTGTGGAATAGAGATTGGATCCGATGAGTAATCGGGGTGAGGAGAATCCAATGCAAAGCGAAGGGGCACAGCATTTCCAAGTTCCCTTGCGTATACCTCAATTGCAGTAGAGTCGAAACGACTAAAAGGTTCCAACATGAAAAACGTCGATGTGTTAGCATACATGAGCAGCAAGTCAGCAGTTGACTCAAGCATGTATCTTTTCTTGCGAAAGCCGATCCAGTGTTCGTGGTTCTTCTCGTTCCACTTCAGTTTTACTTCCCTATCAACACCGAGTAATGCTCTCCTGTTCCGTACAAGCCAGCTGTCAAGCCGCTTTCGTTCAATTCCCAAATATTCTATCATCGCGTCCTTCTCTTCTGGGGTGGGATAAGGATTTGATGCATGCTCAACAATCCAACTTCTGAGGTACGCTACTTTATCTTCGGACATCGGCGGCGCTTTCTTTTTAGGCGGACTACCAACAGATGCGGCTGGAGCGTTGGTCGTGGGTTCCTGAATTGATAACGCATCGTCAGGAAGAACCTTCTGTGTAGCACTGAGCAATAGATCCATTGATGGCGCTGACTTGTACTCGCTGTTTGCGGGCGTGTGACTTTTCACATGTGCTTCGGCAAAAGATGAAGAAGGAGTAAGCTCAGAGGAAGTCTCCTCGGTGGATTCGATATTTTTGATCCCAGAATTGTTTGTGTTGGACCCAGATGGCAATTGAGCCCGAAGTGAAGCAACACTTGAGACAGCGAATTTGTCCGTCTGCATGTGGTCCACGCCATTGTGATCGCCACTAACAGGAATCGACATTTGTTGGTCAGTCACTCCATTTCCACCTGAGAAATCCTTTCCTTGTTCTGTGAGGTCCTCTTGAAAGCTCGACTTCGTACATTGTTGAAGTAAGCCAACAGAGGTCAACGCTTGTGCCAGTAAGCCGAGCCCAGGCGAGTTAGATGCCTTTTGCTCCAGCGGCTTCTGGCCACTAGACTGAACCGGAAAGATTTGTGATCCAGCTTCAGGTGCAAGAGGTGTTTTGGGGGGCGCAATTTCGGACGAGCCTCCTGCAGAATGTTGGACTACTTCTTCGGTGGCAAGTTGGCTTGGATGCTCTGATGTTGGAAAGTCGTCTCCGCCTCCCCTGATGTGCATCGCTTCATCAGGTGATCGATTGGTTTTGACTTCAACGTTTGCGCGATCATCCTTATCGATGCTAGAATCATCCTCTACAGGGCGCTTTTCATCTAGGACACGGGCATTACTAATGGTTTGATTGCTTGTCTGAGAGCTTTCATCGGCCACGGCGTTACTTTGTTGTTCGTCAGATGCCGACGCAGGAACATCCTGCTGCTTGATCTCTTGTTTGTTGGCTTTCTCGCGGCGAATGCGATCCTTCTCTCTGTTCTTTTCTTTGCGCACTTCTTTCACTGATTCATCGGCAAATACCAAAAAGTCCAAAATATTCTTCCGCAATTGAAGCAAAGCTTCTTTGGTAACTTTTTTGGCGTCGGATGTATTTTTATTAGTCAAACGAAGTTTGTGTTTCACTTTTGTTGCGGAAAGAAGATCGTGTAGCAAATATCCACGTGGAAAATTCTTCTCCAACATGGAGAATAAGTTCTCGATGATGCCATTTGAGTCTTCCCAAATCCAGTCCACGAGATCCTTATCTGACATTATCTTCAAAGGAGTTGGAACAAAGTTCCGCAAGACGTCAGAATCGACATTGGCGATTGGATCGGTGCATTTACTCAACACGTTTTCTCTGTGTCTGTCAAGAACTCGGCCAACTCGGCTTAGACTCTGTGCAAGCTGTTGTATGCGCTGCTCCATCGCAGAAAATCCCTCAGCGTCGGCGTCTGCAAATGATATTGTTTTCGCTTCAAAGCTGGCATCATTTTCGGTTGGCACATTTTCTTCTTTGCCATCATCGACCTCTTTCTCTGCCGGGGCTTTCTTCCCTCTCGCCTTCTGTCTTTCTTCCTCTTGCTTTGCTTTCTGTTCGCCACCATTCTTCTTCCAGTCAGCGATTGCTTTCTTTTTCCATACTTCCTTCTTTTCGTCGCTAAGTTTCTTAAAAGCTTTAGATGCCTCTTTTGAAACCTCCTGGGCAAATTCCAATCCCTTCAACTTAGAACCATGCTTCTTTTGTACCACAGCTCTATAATGATCCCTTTTGCAGTCAAGGAAAAACATCCACGAAGTCTTTGGCCGAGAACCAGAAATAGACTTCGATTTTTCCGCTGGTTCAGGCTTTTCTTTCTTCGGAACTGGCTTGGGCTTCTGCTTTTTCTTCGCCTTCTCCTCCTGTTTGGATTTGTCGATCCTGTCCATCTGGTTGCAAAGAAGCGCAACAGGGAGTGCTCTTCTTTCATATTCAATATAACGTAGGCAGTCAGCAACGAAAGTACGAAGCCAAATGGGGACGTTGTCAATTGAGTCCTGTGTCGAGGTTGAGTCAGCAGAAGCAGTGTGATGATTGAAGCTCACTGCTCCAAAGGCTGCTGTACTGAACCCATGCTTTGCGAGAAGCTCTGAATCTTCTTTCGACATTACTTGCTTCATGCAACCTCGTACTAGGTTGGCAAAGCGGGCAGCGATGGGTGAATTCCGGCTAAGAACCTGCTGGTAACAGTCAGCAGTGGCGAAGTGTAGAAATGAACCTCTGCAATTCTTGTGCCCGCATAAACAAATGGCAAATCTGTACTCATTCAATGATTCTGTCACTGCGTTGTAATCAAATGTGAGTTCCTCTCCTACTTCAAGGTCCCTGAGAGTCGTCATTGCAAGGGTTAGCTTTCCATTCAAGGCAACAACACGAACCTCACATGTGGGACTGCAGCTGTGCGAGAAAGATGACCCTAACCCAGATTTTCTTGACGCATCAACAAACAGAAGACTGTAACCACGAGGGTCCTTCATCGGCCTCTCCATTGCCATATTGTAAAAATCAGGAAGATTTGGGCGCAACCCCAATTCTTTCTGAACGTACTCGATCGCATCCAACTTCTCGCACCATCTCCAAGCGGGGTAAACTTCACCGCGGTAGTAGGTAACCAGAGAGTTTGCTTTGAGCCCGTGCTCATCAATCACCACAGAGCCATGCCCTTTCGGGTGTATCCGAAAAAAATCATCATCCATTGAATCCACAGTCAGTCGAATCAGTCTCGCAGCGGCTTTCAACCAGGGAGGGCCAAAACTGGCGATCTTTTCTTTCAGTGCATTCCGCAAGAAAACGCTATTCTCGTTTTTCGTCGGCAAGCAATTCTTTTCTCGCTGTGATGAAGCGCTAGCGGCATCCAACAGCTTGGTAACTTTTGACGAGTCTATGAATGTAACCTTGTCAGAAACCTGATTCTCGGTCCCGATCGGAGTGTTTGTTTCTGATCTATCAATATGCCCCGCATCAGAAGGAATATCTGAACCCTCGTCGCCCGCTGTGTCTTCAACACCTCTTTTGTCCTCAGATGGATTGGCTTGACTTCCGTCATCCGGAAGCGCTAGTCCTTCCAATATCCTGGCCGCCATCGACATGTTATGAGCGAGATTGACTGGGCAGGCATTGATCGCTGGAGGTAGCCATTTTTCGACAAATTCTGTAGCTATTTCTGGAGTGAATTCCGATTCAATAACAACCATGACGTTCTTCCGTGTGTAGCAGTCTATACCCCAAACTTCTTGTTCGGCGACTTCTGCGAGGGAGTCCTCCCATTTACTTGACGTGTCTTTGTCATTGATAGTTTTTCCACCTTGTACTACCTCAGCATCTCCACCGTCGTAATTGCGATCCTTATCACCGTCATACCAGTTTGCACTACGTGCCTCAGGTTGATACATGACACCCAAATCTGTCATAACGCGATCCTGGACTTGAATCTTCAGCGTATGCATCGTTGTTTCCAATTGTGTTCGAGTTACACCATCGTCTTTCGCTAAAGCCTTGGCGGCTTCTTCGGCTTTCTCCTTTTCTTTCTCCGCAGCGGACTCGTCGGAGCTTTTCTTTTTCTTTCTGGACTTGTTCGACTTGCTTGTTTCGTCAGCAACAGTTTTCATCCATGTTTCACTTTGTTGCCCAGCATCGTCGTACATGTATGCAAGACCAACAAAGCTGTCAGGCAACGTAGTTTCCAACTCATACATCGCGTATGACTTATCTTCCTTCGAAAGACCGTCGCATATAACACTTGCCGTTTCGAGCCGTTGGTACTTTCGTTCCGGGAATGCAGTCTTACGCCACTTCCCTTGCATGGCTGCTTCCATGTTACCACAATTGGTCAGCACCTTTTGGTACTTATGACGAGTTTCGCTCTCTTCAACTTCCAATCTGCGTTTCGCGCCGTATGTTTTGTACATTTCTTCCAACAATTCCTTCACCTTCTTAGCAGTGAAGCCCAAATGACCAGTTCCCAGCGAAGCACCATCAGGATCTCGGAGCATGGCTGCATCACACATGGCCGAAACGTCGGCCTTGAGCGTGTCCCAATCCACAGCAAGAGGATGTATCATTGTTTTTGCTAGCTCACTGTAATCATCGACTTCATCACTGTTCTTGGGGGAACTGGTAACGGAAGATCCGTCTTCAGCTTCAGCTCCCGATGAAGGTGATCTTGTAGACGTAGCCCCTAACATGCTCTTGATTGTGGACCGTCTCTCCAGCTCTAATGCAACCATATCAAGATCGTATCTACCTGCAGCGAAGCGTTTCTTCAAGACCAGGAAGTTGTACGGCGGTTGATCAGGAAACGTGACAATTTTTCTACCATTCGTCTCTGCCCCTTCGTCGTCCGAATCAGAATCATCGTCACTACTATCAGCATTCATGATATCGTCATAATCCTCGTCTAGATCAGAAGGGGGGTTCTCTATAAAAAATCCATAACGATCCACCTTTTGAAGCCGTTGAATTGATTTTTCCATCTCATTTCTATGCTTCACGTACAAATTGAGGCGTCGGCTCTCATTAGGGTCATCTGAAGTGGTATCTGCGCCTGACTCACTGGTCTCGGTAATACGAGAATTACTCCGCCTAACCATCTTTTGGCTTGCGTCCTTAGATGCCTTGGTATTCTTTCGTTTGCCAGCTGATTTTGCAGCGTTAGTGTTGGCTTTTCCGGACTTCTTTGTTGATTGTGAATACTCAACAGGTTCATCTGCATGTTGTTCCATGTTTGCAAGCTGCCTGCTAGTGGGAATACGATCAAACATGGCCACATCAGACTTTTTCTTTTTCTTGGGCTTTGGAGACTCCGCCATCCATTCACCTTCCTTCTCCATATTCGCAAGTTGCCTGCTAGTAGGGGGGCGTTCAAAGTCACTGTTGGCATTTCTCGGTCTCTTTGTTGTTGATTCGGGCGGTTCGGCGGTCTCAGTACTCGCCTTCTTTGGATTCTTAGGCGGTCTTCCTCTCTTCCGTTTTATGGGAGTCTCATTAGTTGTAGCAACATTTTGATTCTGCTTCTTTGAAATCTTTTCGTTGTGCTTCTTTGAAGCCTTCTCTTTCTGCTTAGTTGTTACATTCTCTTCCCCTCGCTTAGTTCTCTTTCGACGAAGCCCTCTAGTACCGTCATCCGTATCAATCAGACCCTCCGCAGTGGCAGTTGTGTACTCCAAATCGTTGCGATCCACGTTACTAACTTTGCCTCCTAGAATGTATTCAATGTCATATATTGGTTCAGAAGTGGATTGATCGGCGGAAGCTTCCTCGGCGTAGCGAATACGAGCAATCCTAGCAAGGCCACCTTGAATGCGACCAGATCTTTGCCTGCATTTTGAAGAGAGTGATGGAAATGATATGAAAGTTAGAGATGCAAATAGTGGTTGAGGGGATGGGGTATCACAGGAGCGACACAACAAACAACTTACTCATTTGATAGGCGGACAAGATCTCCTCTCCGCAGAATTTGTCTACCCCCAGGACTTTTATCAGGACTTGACATTGGCTCGCTCCTTTGCGGTTTGGATGGTGTTGCAGCAATGTCCCCCGCCGCACCATCATCCCCCTTATTTGAGGAGGAGGAGGTATCATTAGCGGAGGATGCTGTAATGTTCTTTTTACGAGGTATATGGAATTCCTCCATGATTGTAGTAGCTTTTGGCAATAAATGGGTGGTATTATTCGTAAGTGATTTTCAAAATTCAAATGCAATGTCATTGGCTGTGAGACAGTTACGTCTTCGGATACCTATGCTATGATGTGTTAACTGAGTAGATAAAGGTCATCGAACGAAATTTATATGGTCAGCATATGAAGTGAAGAAAGAGTGTCCATGCAGCCTCATCTGATCAATAATTGACACAGTGTAGTACCACAAAATTCGAATCGGCAGCCCAGTATGCCACCTGCCTTTGATCCATCGGACATGACACAAGAATCATAAAATCACTCACTGAACAGCTCCCAAAATCACAGGATGCACCAGATTAAATAATATTGCGCTCTCTAACTGCTTCCTCTGGTGGCGTCGATAATATTATTGACCACTTTAGAAGCGCCGTGTACAGAGACGTGACACGATAATACTCCTACTCGGCAGTTGGTTTGCAGTAGCGGTACATGTCGGGAAGGCAAGGAAGTGGTTTTTTGATTTTTGATTTTGCTGTTTATGTATTTAGGTTTTAGAACTTTCATTTTAGTGAATCAGAAAGGAAAGGAAAGTGCCGCTTTCTGTCCTTTGAAAAATGAAAAAAATGGGGAAAAAAAATGGCGATGGCTAAATTTTTGGCCCGGTTGTTTACTACATAACTACTCTGCAATGTGGGTGTAGATGGATAGATCACTGCTGCTGTGTTGACCCAAGGTTACAGAGACCATAACCATGGGATTCGGTGGCAAGCTCTCGAAGAAAAAGTCAAAGAGGAGCAAGGATCTTTCAAAGACAAAGTCTCTGCCCTCCTCTTTCGATTTTAAAGACGATAATGTCGTTTGCAGGCGCGTGTCCTGCATCTCTATTGGCACCGGAAGCTTCACCGCCACCGGCGTTCTAAGTGTCACAAAATCGTCTCGCAATCTTCTTGGTGGGGGGGATGATGGTACATACGATGAAAGTCCAAGTTCCTCCTATGAAGACGCTGATGGCGTCGCTGCTGCCTCGGGGCAGCTATCCCCAGTAAACGAGGTGCTGGTCTCTCGGACGCCCAGCATTTACATTCGGACGGCTGACCTTCCAACGATGAAAGAGAGTGCCAATTCATTTATGCGATTGTCATCCTCTGATATAGAAGAAAATGACTGGGTGAATTATATCCATAAACCATCGCCCACGCCGCCGCTGCAGTCTATGGATCCGGATCCTCGTGAGGGATGGGTAGCGCTAGATGATGGAAACGGTAACAAAGCACCGCTTACGGAGGTGGCAATGAAGGCGTTGATATCTGCTGGTTTAGAGGCGTCGCTAGATCAGAACATGTGGGCGGCCAATGGGCCAACATCGAAGCTTTTGAAGAGTGGTGATTGGGACGAAACTGTCTTTGTTTCGTACGATAAACAACAACCGGTACCTGCTCCTCATGCCAGGGGAACAAAGGGGGAGATGGACGTTCTCGTATGGAGTGGAACGTTCAGTCATAAATACTATGGATGCGATCTTCCAGCAATCCGATGCGAGGCTATTGTCAACATGAGCCCAAAGTCGCTTGCTGCCTTACTTGTTGACTCCAACCGAGTAAAGGAATACAACAAAATGAGCATCGGGAGGGATGATATACTTGTGCTTCAAGACGACGAAATATGCGTGACAAAGGTCGTGTGTGGGAGGAGCAAACCACCGATGCTGAGCAAAATTCTACAATTGAAAACACTGCTGCACATGGAAGAATTGCCAGGTGGTTCTCAAAATGGATACGTCGTTGCTTCCAGGGCTGTAACCCATGCAGAAGATGCGGAAGGTGCAGCGGACCCGAAAGTTGTTCACAGTGAAATGCTGATGGGGTTGAATATTATTCGAGCCGTTGAAGGTGAACCAGACCGATGTGTGTTGATCAATGTAAACCACTTGATGTCACCAATGATTCCCAAATTTATGGCAAACAAATTGGGATTATCATCAGCAGTCAACTTCATCAATGATATTAGGTCACTGTGTTGAAGTTCAGTAAAATAAATGTTCTGTATGTAATTCATGCATACGATACCAGCAGCAACTTTTCGATTATCAGGTCCTCTTGGGACGGGTATGATGTATTGAAAGGGGAAACTTCCAAAAGACATTTACGGATAGACTATGTCTACATGGTCCAGAATTATGGTTGACTAGTACTCATAAAGATGTGAGTATTGTGTACACCGAAAATGAAAAAAATACACTAGCTTCATTGATTCAAAAGCTGTTCATTACTACAATGCAAAGTATCTCGAAACTAAATAAGTAAATAAGAGGGAGCTCCCACTCGAAAAAATTAATATCATTATACAACAACCAATATTCACATTAAAAAACACAGGCAACGAATCTCCATAAAAAGGCAGCCAAATTAGTACTGCCGAGTTAACAGAAATACAAGCCATAACGACGTAAGATGTGCTGGCGGCTATCCCAAATCAATTATCATCAGGCCAGCTACGAGGCTGTAGCAACGCTATCAGTAGAGGTATTTGCTTCCTCTGATGCATTTTTTTTCGATTTTGTTGCTGAAGATTTTTGTTAGTGTACTCTTTGTACAAAGTTTAATTAATAATCGCTGTCTATTGTTAGTTTGTTTTGTTCCTGTAATTCATTACTCACAGTGGAGCACTGCACGAGACAGAAGTTGAATATTTTCCGCTTCCTACTGAGTTGCGTGCAAGAATGCGCCCGTAATACATTCGTCCAGGATATAAATTATTTAAATTTGAGTGCAATCCTGGAAGAGTTATGATTCTACCATCAATTCCAGTGTAATCTGGGCGTTCGTTCACTTCCAGCTCATATTCCGATATATTTTCTCCTCCGTCAGTTTGAGGCAGACTTCCACCGTATGGAGTTGGGCAATCTTTGTCGCTGAAACAATGTATTCCATGGTTCGGCACGTTTGGCCTTTGCCAAGAAAATTCAATGACGCCGGAAGAATCTCCAGGACGACATATTAATGAGTATGGAACACCTGGGATCTGCATGCGTGGGAAGGCCCAGCTTGGGTCGGCCATTTGCGCTTGACTGGAACCAGCGGAGTTGATTGCAAACACCCTCATGTAGTACGACTTCTCTTGAGACAATAAACCAACAGTGTAGCTGCGCGATGACGGTTCAAGGTCCACATAACCTTTGTTTGGAGGCTGCGACGCTGACACGAAACGGGGGTTTGTGTCCCACTCAATCCTGTATTTAGCTATTGAGTCTCCACCATCAGTTAAAGGTGGGCTCCATCCAATGGTCAACATACTATCACTTGTAACACCAAGCCGAACGTTCGTGGGCGGAGAAGGTTTTTGGTGCGGGTTCAGTGAAGAGGGAGTTGATGATTGGCTGATGCCGTATCCTTGGCTATTCATAGCCCTCACTCTGACGTAATAGTAAATACCAGTTGATAGACCTTCGATGTTTTTGAAGAATGGACTACCGCCTGCAAGATAATCATGTGTTGAAGAATCAGCGTTGGCAAAGTCACTGCTAGTGCTCCATTCAATCATATAATTTGTAATGGTATCACCGCCATTATCTGAGGGCGAGCCGAACATAACTCGAAGTTGCGTAGCAGAAATAACTTCAAGCGTAACACCAGTTGGTGCTGATGGTACTATCATTGGTGCTGCAGAATTTTCATCTGTGTTTGGAAGGGAGTAACCCTCCTTGTTTCTCGCACTCACTCTTGCATAATAATGTAGTCCCTTGACCAAACCGCCCAGACTGGGTACAACAAGAGACCCTGTGCACGACGTGTACGTCTTCCCACTGTTCAGTAAACTCACTGTGACATGCCCAGCTCCAGTGGTAGCGGTGAGCGAATTACTGTGAACTCGAAGAGTGTAGTCTCTCTCAGCTGGATGAGCGTCATCCAAGAATGTTATCCTCCAAATAAAACCATTCTGTTCATTTGGCCCATCACGATCGATAAAGACTCCGTTTTGAATCGCAGGAGATAAATCTTCGAGCTTGCTCTGAAGACTACCACTCTTTGCCTCAGAGTCGACCGGACATAAATCCTCGTTTGAATGGCAATGGATTCTGGAAGACAATGGGCTTCCACGGCCGCCATAGTATCTTGTAGTAGAAACTTGAACCCCCTCATCGCCAGTAAAGCCCTCAGTAAGAGTTGCAGATGTATTGGCCACGGACTGTACGTGATAATACTTGTATGCCATGCTTTGACCAGAGAAACGAAGTCTATCGCCTGGAAATAACTTACCCTCTATACTTGTTGGCGGTATAGTAGCGAGAACATTGCTATTCGTCGTGGTGGAAAAGGTTGGAATAAGCTCTTCTGAAATGCCAGTTTCGTTACTTGCGAGGGCAACCGCGTCGTAAGGTATAGATGCTGTTATGGATGTAAAACCATCTACTTCTAATTCTAGTCGAAAGCTTCCACCACTAATGACACCGCCATTGTCATCGGTAGATGTTTCGATTTGCCACTCTGTCCGCCTATTGTTTGGCGGACAATGAAAATCCTGCACTATTGGATAATCGAACGATGGCGTTGGATCGAGCTCCACTCGATAGAACAAGACATCGCTGCCGCCATCACTTGATGGCGCATCAAAATCAACAATGAGACTATCACTAAAGCCCCTATTCACGCTCAGTGCAACATGCCGTGGACTCTCTGGAGCTTGGATTGGCGGAGAAACAGATGAAGGGAAAGGAACGAGTCTTTTACTCAGACCATGCACGGCATTGCTCGCGGAAACAGCGACAAAGTATTCTTTGCCAGTCTGGAGTCCTGTGATTTCGTATGATTCTGTCAATGAGTCCAAAATTCCAGAGTTATCGTAGTGCGCAGGCAGTTCACCAGGGCTCGTCGCGCTCGCTTTAGTATTCAATACGTTCATTGAATTGCTCCCATCATAGACCACGACACTAACTTCACCTTCAGTTGATGCTACATGAGCTGAATCGACCACAAGTGCTTCCACGTTGCCAGGGTTGGAAACAAAATGAATTTCATAATGATGAATCAAATCATCGCCCGTTCCAACAAGAGCTGTATCGATATAATCGTTCTGCAAGACATCTACATCGCCAATTGTACTGAGTTGTTCGAGTGCATTCTTGATATAGCTGGCATTTGAATGAATAGGAATGAAGCTAGACCACTCCGAACCCGCAAACTTGAGGCGATAATGTCCAGATACTACCCCGTTTCCCGTAACTTGCAAGTATTGAACCTCTGTCAGCCCTCCCTGTCTTTGACCATCTTGCAACGTTGATATTGTGATTAAGGGAGACCCTGAATCTCCGTTACTCATTACACTCGCCGAGAGACTGACCATATCACCATCTGAGATTGACCGATCTGGATTGCCCCCAAATGTTATCATCCACTCAAAACCATTTGAAATGTTACTCCTTGTCACCTCTACATCACTTATCAACATTAAGTCATTAGACTCGTCCCAGCCGAGATTGAGAAGTTCTCGTCGGACAAGACTCGCAGGTGCATTCCATGGCAAGTTCGGCGTTTCTTTCTTTACCGTAGGAGTTGGACTGAAGCTGAGTGAAAATGTTGTATCGAACAGCTGTGAACTGCTGTGAAGGCGCACAAGTTGTACTTCGGGTATCGTGTCCTCTTTCGTCCACCATTCTACCAAATATCCATTGACGGGATAGCCCCCATTTGAAGAAGGGGATGTCCAGAAAATGTTTGCAGTCGTAATAGGAAATTCACTCGCATCAAGTGTCGTCAGAGTGGCAGAATAAGGAGGATCTGATGGTCCCGAGGGTACGCCTGAGATTACTTCTGACTCTGCGCCAGCTCCGACACTGTTTATTGCAATCAATTTTAGGAAGTAGAGTTCTCCGGCAACGAGTCGTGGTGTAGTGGGCGTAAAATCAAAAACATACTTGCCACCGCTATCAGGAATGACGGAAGGAATACTCGACGATACTATCAACGTGTTGGAAGAAGAGAAGGTTGGAGAGGTGTCATACATGATGGCAAAATCTGATATAAGTTTGCCACCCTCTCTTTCGGGCCACTTGAATAACACCTGCAAACTTTCACGCCCAAGGATCAACAGCTCCAAAGACGTAGGTGGGCCAGGAACTTGGTCAGATGTAACGGCCAAGACACTTGCGGACCACTGAGTGTTGTCCATAGGAACTCCAGAGGGATGATGAATAAATTGGGTAGGGACAGAATTTCTTGCTGCCACGCGCACATAGTAGGACTCTGCTTCATCCAGTCCACACAATTCATTTCGATAAGGCGGAGGTGAACTCTGAGAAATCACGCAAGACCCATACCCAAAGCTGCTGCAAGATGCAGAATCGGATTCTGCATCAGAAAAGGATTCGTTATCATCCCATTGAATGACATATGAGCTGACCAAGTAGTCGTAATGAGGAGGATCGAATGTAACCTCAAGACACGTCCCAGAAATCGCGGTCACGTGCACATTTTCGGGCGCAGTTGGAATTCCACGAGGGATCTCGGAGGTTAAGTCACTGTAATCACTCCACCCTATTTCATTCATCGATTTCGCTCGAATATAATATTCTGTTCCAGGTGAAAGGGAAGATGCAAATATACACTTGTTGCAATCTTTCGGAGCAACCTCGATTGCTGCCTCTCGTGGCAGCATATGATGCTTCGGTGATGTCAGTGGCTTTACATCTCCATCAACTTTCAGCAAAACTACTGTCCATTCATATCCTCCCGTCCAAATTTGCAAGTCCCACCCGCTAAGGTCATTATCGCCGACATATGATGTTTTGATTGTCGAGTCATCTATAGATGCAATATCAAAGTTTTCAGTCACACCATCATAGTATGAAGACACTCGCTGCCATTTCTCTCCTATTCGGATCAGTCGATTCGCTTTTATACCTTTTTCTGCGAAGTTGCATGGACTACACGATGCACTACATTCTACGGAAGATGATCCAACAGATACATCAACACAGACTCCAGGAAGAGATTTGTGTGCAAAGGATCTTGTAACGCTGGCCGTGTCTATCCCTCGGAGATCTTCCAATATGAAACGAACGTCGTCTGCACTGGCATGAGCGCTTATCGGCACGCTCTGACTCCCACTGTATTCAATATTGAAATAGCCACCCAAATAATCCAAAGGCTCGGTACCAGTATACATTGTGCGAATTGTTTGCACCGAATAGTCTGGCGAGTGTCGCAAAACATGGGTCGCAGGTCCTCCAAAATCAGAGATCGGACTAAGTTCAATAACATCTTCAATGATTGGACTCCCACAGAAAGCTCGCCCGACATCGGATGAAGAACAACCTCTTGGATGGACTAAGCTAAAATGAAGAGAACTTCTGGAGGCAGCGCTTCCTTTAACATGTTCCGTCACAGAAATAGCGGCACCCAATCCAGTCAAATTTGAATGGTCGAAAGTGAGTATTGGCACGTCTCCCATTTCAGCGTCCAAAAACGTAATTAAAAAAGTACGACCAAGCTCTGAATCAGTATCACCGGTTGTAGATACTTCCACACTTCCTATTCCATCCAAGGCTTCAAGCGCAGCGGCCAATGTTTCAGTATCCACGTCAAAGGGCAACTGAGATGTGGTATCGCTTGCAAACGACAAAGTAAACGATCCCCCCAATTGATTCCCCTTCGTGCTTTCGACAACAGACACCGTCGCCCCTTTACCTGTAAGCGAGTTCGAAGCACGAAGGATGGGCACATCACCATTGCTTCCACTGAACGTCACGTTCCACGTATAACCTCCCTGCCCATCAGCATGCGACCTTGTCACGTCCACACTTCCAACCCCGGGTACCTTACTAATGGCAGATTCCAATTCGGACGGACTTGCATCATGCGGTATTGCATCAGATGACTCCAGATAGAAATTTCCACGAATCTCGTTCGCATCCATAACTGTGCTTGTTTTGCAAGATACTAGCGAAGTTGTTTCAGGTTGGTTGCACACTAGAAGCGGTAGATTTCCGTCCTCATTTCCATAAGTTATTGTGAATGTCATGCCATTCATCGCGGTTTCCAAGCTCTCTGCAACTTGAGCCTCTTGAATTCTCATTGGTAGTGTGGCAAGTATAGCATCCCTGATCGCTGTTGACGATTCACTGGATGGAGCGCCTGGTAAAGTATGCTTTCCATCATACTTTGAAACAACTCGAACGATTGCTATCCCACCAGGTATTTCACTTACTTGTTTCAAGGCATGGTTGTGATATGCTTTGGGAGAAATGCAACTATTTGGTTCAACTATATCAAAGTTGGTTCCCTGAAGGGGCATGTATCCCGTCACATATGATACTCCCGCTGTGTGCATAGCATTGCCATCAAAGTACACGACGAACCCACTTCCAGAACCACGAACATCAACACGTACCGAGTCAATGTTCGCAAGGGTCTCTAATGCCAGCTCCAACTCTACGGGCCCCACATCCCAAGAGATGCATGGTGTTAACAATTCTTGCCCCAAATGGGTCACGCTCAGTTGAAACTCGCCTTCTTCGATTTGCACGTTTGAATCAATCGCCAACTCAACACTTGGCGTGTCTGTCCCAAGAGCAAATGATTCATTTTCTGTCCATATTTCAAGCGACGCATCATTTGTGGAGGATACAAATGCATCACATGACATGCCACCAATAGAGTCTAAACCAGATAGTGTCAAGTCAGACGACATTTCAAGCATGTTTCCTCGCACATTACTTCCCTCGAAGTAAATCTTATATTCAAATCCGTACCCTGAAGAAAAACTGCGGCTTCCAGAACGAAGGACACGAACTGAATTCAATCCAAGAGGGTTGGACAAGGCATCAATTTCAATCGCATGTTTGACTTCCTCTGCAGTTGCATCGAACGGGATACACGCTGATTTCATTTCATTGTACACAAGTGATCCTGACAAATTAGAATTCATTATGTCAGCGTAGCGAAGCTTGAGAAAGAAAGACCCACTTGTGACAGGAGACCCTGCGGACCATTTCACTACTTGAATTTCGGGATATCTCAAGGAGAATAAGTAACTATTCATATCACTATCTTCTGTCCCCTCTAATGTAATTTCTTGAACTTCTGGAATAGAAATGGCCGACGTCGTTATTGTTTGAACTTCCTTCTGATGAGTGGCAGCAAGGACGATCTTTTGGACTTCTTCTTGATGCAAAGCATAACCGGGTATCACCTTCCTCATTGCTTCTGGCCTGTCGCTTGGTATAGCTCTAGCCGTGTTACTGTGTGAGCTGATTGCCAAATTACTGTTTTTTGCATAGACTCTAAAGTAATATGGTATTCCTGTCAACAGTTTCGGGATTGTGACGTGACCCGGATTCATCCCATCGTGCACGTTGAGAATGGAGAATTGTGCACTAGGTGAAAGTGAACTCGAATCAATCGATATGTCTGTCACACTACCAAGGCTTTGTCCAAAGCGAATAAGCCAGTACATTCCAGAGATACGGTAAATTGGTAGATCTGACTGCGACTCACCAATCCAACGATCAACATGGGTCTCTCTAAATGGGAGCTGATTAGAAGTAAAGTGTTGCGAGCTCGACCCTTGCCGAAGTGTTGTGATGACAATTTGCTCGCCTCCTACGGAATCAAATGCGACGCAATCTGAATGCGACGTGTAAGCTTCGAGACCGTTTTCGATAGCGGAATCAAATATGTCTCGATTTGCAGCAGACTCTGAATCAAAATACAACGTATAAACAAAGCCATTCGGGGCCAATAAGGCGTCCTCCCTTCGAGTGACTGTTACACATGGGCCCGTTGCCGTTGTGCAGATCGAACTGATGGAATTCAATTCATACTCCAAATCTTCCTCCGAGGCATCGTATGAAATACACCCTGTGTATTCACCACTGAAGGAGAGCTTGTAAGATGACATTCCAGATCCCCAGATAGATTCATTCCCATCATCCATGACAATGATTCTCTGTACTTCCGACGAAAACTCATTTACAGCAAGAATAGGAGGCACCACATACAAATTTTGCAACCCTCCTTGATCATGCTTCGCAATTCTGTCAACAACATAACTGTCTGCCACCGAATCAATCGTCCCACCTCCATTGACAACAGTTTTGATTACAATGTTCCTATTCATTCCATCAATGATATCTGCGTTTGACGCACTGCAAGTTCCATCGCCAAAATTGTTGACATGAATTTGTGGGACATCGCTCCAATGCGATCCAGTAAAGAACAAGTCGTATACATGCTCGTCAAACCCCTCTTGAATGACCTCCACGCTGAAAAGAGGCATTCCACCACTGACAGTATGGATTGAGACAGAACCCGTCGTTGACGATCCAAGGAAAGTTTCTGTCAGAACTATTGACATATCATCATCTCGTATGTGATCAACCGTGTAAATCTTTGATGAAGCTAAAGAAGAACTGATCCTAATTCTTGCCCCAGCCACGATATTTGCCATGGCATCGACGTCTAACGACACAATATCACTTTCGTCTGAAGTCGACGCGGTGTTTGTTATTAGTTCCCGATTAACACCGTAATCTTCGCACCCACCATCGGCTCCAACATTACTGATTGAAAATTTTGGAGCATTACTACCCAAGACTTCACTTGAACCGAAGGTAGACTTCGAGCCGCTGCTGATAAACTTGTAGGAATAACCAAAGCCCGAAGCAGATGTTCCGTTACCAAATAATTGCACAACTGTGATGTGGTCTCTATCAAAAGCATTTATAACACCGTCTTGATTGAAATCGAACATCAGTCCGATCTGTTTTTGGATGTCCTCCGCCGAAGCTCCGATTGGAATGCACTCTGTGCTCTTTGAAACGCCTCCAAGCTCGACTGTCAGTCTGTACAAACCCGCACTCGACATTATTTCATCAGTGGAATATATTTCCACCACTGTCACTTCAGAGGTACTCATGCCATGATTAGTAAATGACTCGATGATGGAGATATCACTGCCCACCAACAATTCGTCGCCATATGCAGACGCACAGCCAGAGGTAGACTCTACTAAAATGGACTTTCCATCTTCCTCAATTGATACAACGTGTCCTGGACATCGCTGCCCAGGATTAACATAGTCACCTGGGAGAACAATTCCTTCCACAAAACTGGAAGCTTCAATCCTGTACTGACCATCCCCAAGATTGATCACTCCACCCGGACCGACAGAAAGGACAGCAGAAGAAAATATATCAACATCCATAGAGGAAGCCAGACCTAGTGATGGCGCTCCCCATACAATACAGGGAGATGTCCATGAATTGAAATTCGAGTCAAAAATGGAGAGTTGGAATGCAGGGGTATCAGAGGTGCTTCCATAATCAGAAGAGAGAGTAATGCGCTGATGTTCCGTCTTTCCACCCTGAACCAATGTACGGATATGAACATGCGAGTTGGATGAGTTAACGCCAGCTACGATTCCACTTGAGCACTCCTCTGCAACCATCTCGGCGACATCGCCGATCAATCCACCTCCAACAAAATGTACTCGATAAAGATGGGCGCTTCCGGTATAACCGGATGTATCATTTGTTCTTGTGACAAGAACTCCGCCATTATTGGACAAAATCGAAAGCCTATTCAAAGCAGTCTCCAAATCGGATGCAGTAGAATCAAACGTTATGCAGGACGTAATTTCAGTGACGCCATTGATGGTAACTCGAAGCTGAAAAAAGTCGCCATTGGATATGTCTTTTGAACGATGAAGGGCAATCAGTTGAACTTCAATGCCATTCTTCATCACTGTGTAAGTATCCCCTCCAGCTCTGATCTCTTCACCGGCATGAATGACGTTACGATGAGCATTCAGCTGTACATTTGTCAATATAGGCGAGAGAGGAGTAAGAGACACAGAACCAACGAAGTCGGCTCCATCGATCTCCGTGATCGAACCTCCAATGCGTAGCAAGTCCCCAGGAGCAAAATGCTTACGTAAATCGCCACCATTGATAGATGCTACATTACTATCAGTAACGACATTGGCACGTATACCAGGGATGAGATGACTAGCTTGCATTCCAGACGAAACGGTTACATCTCCAACAGACCGAAGATCATTTATCGATTGCTCTAATGTCGAAGCAGCCGCATTGTAAGGAATTGGGGCAGTCTTTCTCTCGTTAACAGTGAGACGGAACGTTCCGAGGAGAGGTGCCGACCCATCCAATGGCGAACTCATTGCAACTGATGCAGCATTGCCCAATAGATTACTGTCATCGATGGTTGGTGGACTCATGTAACCACATCCAGGCGGGAATGTAACACCATTATCGCTGCCAGGATTCTTCAAAAAATTGATCGTCCACTTGTACCCACCGATAGTACCAGGAGTAACAGCCGAGCCACCCCATCCTCCACTATCGCAACTAGGAAAACAATCTTTGCTGACGTATACACTGCCAATGGTACTCATTTCTTCCAACTTTCGCAACATCCTTGCGGGCGTCTCGTCGTAGGAGAAAGATCGCGGTCCACCAAGAGAAGAATAATCCAGGTCGAAAGTTCCACTTAATCCTTCTGACCCTTTTGTTATCTCATTGACAAGAATGTTCGCGTTTCGATTTGATGTGTCAGGACCTTGAGTCACATTCAACTCTTGGATATCACCAGTTCCCGGCGGAGTTGACTCAGCATTTTCAGTAAAGGTGATTGTCCATTGAACTGTACCATACTTATCCAAAATTGAACGCGACGTCACAACTGTTCGACTACCCATTTGTTCCAAGTGAGCCTTGACCGAAGCTGGGTCTGCATTCCAAGCAAGTTTTCCACTGAGATTGTCTCCGTCAACTTCAAGAGTTGTAATTTCACCACGTTGAACTATGCCATCAGCGCAGTCATTGCAATTGTAAGGATGAAGGCTCCCATCAATCATTGTTAAGACCTCAACACTTTGGCTCGCTTCGAAATTGCGAGCACAAGAAGAGGGCGATACTTCGAGAGCATCAATGTCACCCGTATCATAAAATGTCAGATAGTAGGCATATCCATTCTGTGCACTATCCTCTGATCGATTTCTTTCAACTCGCACGTTGCCACCAATTCCTCCATTCAAAGCTGTCTGTACTGCCAGTCTCATATCGTCTGCAGATGCGCTGTTCTGGATACAGCTTGTCTCTACTCCACCAACGACTAGAATGAACTCTTTTGATTCTGCAGTGCTCACTACTGATCCACCCTCCCATCCAAGGTAATCGACATCCTTGACAAAGACGGCTTGTTTCTCGTTACCACTAGGAAAATGCTGACCACTTTCCTTGTCTCCCATATCTAGAACACCAAGTTTGTGACATGAATTGGGATTGAGACAAGTGCCCAGGAGAGACGAAGTATCGCATGCAGTTGAACCACTACACAGCTTTGGCACATCACCAGGTGAATTGCACAACGAGTGAATGTCATCTTTCTGTTCACAAGGACCATCCGCATCGTGCAAGAACGTAACCTTCCACGTATACCCACCATTCCGAGTGTTGACTTCGCTTCGTGTCACGTGGACATCACCAATATTTTCAAGTTGTTCGAGTTTTTCTTCTACTGATGTTCCGTCGCCGCCACTTTCTTCTGCTGATGCCACGGCATTGTGAGCAATGTAATCTGTGCACACATCAGACTCAACGCTCATTACTCCATTTGGATTCGTCACTGAATCCATGCATAGCTTGAAAACGCCGCCCAATGGGTTCGTGCCTGACACTATTTCATGAACAGAGCATCCATCGTCGGGTAATGCTCCATTTGTACTAGTCAAACCCGACGACAGACAACTTATCATGGGGACATTGCCTACATTCTTGCCCCACGCTTTGGAGAATCCAGAATTCCAAGTATCCAAATACGATGCCGGCGGGCCCACCCAATTGCCTGGCACAAACGATGCATCATGAGCCAAAGTTGGATCTTTCCAAGTATTGGAAGCGAACGTCACATACCAAATGCGACCGCCAACCTGTGTGCTCATTCCCACAATGCCATCGGATGGACCAGAACGCACAGGGTTATCACTACCTGAAACTACAACAGCCGAAGGCGCAATGGAATTTAACTCATTCAAGGCTTCCTGGACGTCTAGTGCTGTTGCGTCGTAATTGATTGGGCGTGTAGTTTCACCTTCAAAACGAAGTTGGAACGTCCCGGCTATCTCAGTTCCTTTGACACTTTCATCAATACGAACGTACGAGTTTTGACCATAGAGTGAAACACCAAGCATATGGACTAACCGAGGAACATCTCCTCCAACATCTTCGTGTCGAAATAAAATTGTATAGGTATATCCCATCCATTGTGTCGGATGCTCCGAGCGGATAACATCAATTTGATTCGAGGCATTACCCAAGACAAATTCTTCAAATATTGACTTAAAACCTTCTGCACTAAGTGCAGTGAATCGGTCACTAGACGAGCCTCCCGTCTGAACATGAAATACTTCACCTGTCTCTACAGATGTGTGATACATGTTACCACCCCACAACAAAGAGAAAGATCCCGATACTTGATTTCCATCTCGCGAAAGGTTAGGATCATCGTTGCTAAATGCCGCACTGTTTCTCAGCCCTTGGAATAAATCCGATGCTCCCGAGTCTTCATCTGAAATTTCCACTGTAACATCTATCCCAGTAAGAGCAGAAGTCTCAACCATCATTGCAGGGATGTTTCCACCTCGCGATAAGAATGTTACTACCCATTGATACCCTCCTGACCACCTTGAATGAGTTGGAGGAATGTACGGAGAGCGCGTGACACTCACCAAGCCAAACACTTTGTTGCCATTGGAGTCAGAAATGGATTCAAGTGAAGCCTTGACGTCATTGGAATCGATATTCCACCGCATAGCATCTGTTTCAAACCCCTCAATGTTTTCTGACACGTATTCGTGAGGCCATGTTGTTTGTAACTTGAAATATCCATCAATCAGTGATGAATCTTGTGTGGTTTCTACAGTGCAATCACTATCTCCTAGAACGGTATGGCATAACATTTGGTGGACGTGGCCAGGTTGCTTTTGGAATGTTATCTCCCAGCGAAGACCCACTTCTGTCATCAGATCTGACACGATACTCCTCGAAACGGAGATACCAGAAGCCTCAATGATTGGCAACGCTCCAATCTTGCCTTTCCAATCAACAACCGAATTTGATTCATTATTGACATCCACATCAAGTGGCAGAGTCGTGTAGATCCGCGATGCCATACAGTAACTGCTAACGCCCGAATCACCATTACTACCATCCCAATCTGAAAAGTAATCCCCGAATTCTACATCTTGGTAGGAAATACCATTGGTCGGTGCCCTAGTTGCTAATTCTACACTATTTGTGTCGACATCAATACCTTGTATCTTCCTGTAGAAATCGATTCCATCGCCATTACTGAACCGAATCCACTGACCCAATGACATGCCACTAACAAAATCATCACTATCAAATGATGCAGACATCCCATCATTGTAAATTGACATGGAGAAGCTTTCGGGTAGATGAACGACTCTCGATTCACACTCATAGTCCAAACTGACCATTCCGCTTGGCTGAGATCCCTTCATTGTCTCAAAGGCAACGCTACCTGATTCGCCATCGTAAAAACTACCATATTCAGAGCTAGCTGCGGCTCCTGTGGGATTATCACACCCATTCACATAATAATCAGTAGGACACATATCATTTACGAATGACGAGGATGTCGCATCAAGCCTAAAATCGCTAGCCACGATAGTGAGAGGAGGGACATCACCACTAGTTTGAACGGCATCGAAGGAAATCTCATACACCAGTTCGTATTCACCGCTACATATGGCAGGACTTGCTCCCATTGGATCTAACGTACATGATCCTTTTGTTTTGATCCGTCCAACTCTCGTGACAGTCACACCATCTTTCTTTCCCAGTGAAGTATTTTGCAATGTCATGAAGGGAACACCATTGTCATCTACGAGGTCATTAATAACGCGTTGTAAAGTTCCGGGTTCTCCCTCAATTGTCGAATGAGAGTATGACGACACAGGCTCCGATACACAGTGATCCCCCCCAGAGTACGGATCAAGAACCAAACCCGGACTGCAAACTACCGTGCCAAGGTCCGGCTCATACTCTAATAATGCGAGCTGGCAATAATTTACACCATCACCGCCGCATTCGTCAAAGTCAAACGACACTGTGAATGATCCCGAGAGAGCAGTTTCGATATCAGGGCACGGATCTCCAACATCAATTCCCATACACGATGTACTATGAACACCATCTCCGTCTGTGTTGATGTTGGAAATCACAATGCCAAATTTCTGCACCTCATTGACGCGCTGGTTAGACACTTTCACTGACTGAATCTCGACTTGATCATTCGCGTGAAGTCGCACAAGCTGAATCTCATCCACATCATCAGATATTAATGAAACGACTTGCTCCTCGTTTGTATCCACTGCATTGGTAACAATCATTTGTACTTCCGCCACAACATCGTCGCAGGTAGTGGATACTTCCTGGATCTCATCTACTCCATCTATTTCCGTCTTGACCGATTGGACTTCATTTGTGACTGCAACTGTTGCTTGTATCGTTTGAATATTCAGATTCAAATCAGTCGTTCCTATTTGCAGTCCTTTCACCTCACTAACCACGGGGACAGATACATTCTTGGGGGTCGAATCAAATGTCGATGTAGTATCGTACTCAATGATATACTCTTGGAGGACAATGCCTCCATCCAGCTTTGGGGTGTCCCATTCCACTTTCACAGACGATGCAGACACTGGAACTGCGTTCCGAATCAAGGGAGCACCAGGAGCTGTATCAGTCAGGGGTCCTACGGCTGTGGGAAATGTCACTGTCGTTCCTGACCCTTCAGCGTTGAATGCTGTGATGCGAGCATAGTAGGTCCCACCTGTCTCGAGCATGGTCGATTCGGAGCCTGAAATGACATCTCGTCCACCAATTCGGAACGATGTCTTAGTGGAAGGGACAATGAAAGATGTGGCAGGTGATGCAAAATCAGCTTCACTATCGTATTCGATCATGTATTGAGTTATAGGCGATCCGCCATCCCCGGCATAGCCACAACTTTTGTTGTCATGACTTGCACTTGGGGGCATCCATGTCATCATGATCCCTGAACTGCTTGTTGGGAAGACATTGAAGTCAATGACAGGCCCAGCCTTCCCAATGACTGCAGTTGTTGATAAAACAACACTCATAGTAGGATCACTCCATCTGTAGCCATTGAACGAGAGAACTCGTGCATATTGTTTCGTGCTGGACAAAGAAGGAGGCACAGAAAAATCATCACAATAGCGAATGCCACCGTCGTCTTGCGAGTCAACGAATACTTCTCGGAAGTAGCCGTCGATCCATGCGTTTGGAAATGAAGGGTCGGTGTCCCATTGAAGAACGTACTTCTCAATTGGAGATCCTCCATTGTGATCCGACGATTCCCATACGACACGAATGAGAAATGCGCTCAAAGGGAACATAGAAATAGACGTGGGAGGTGGTGGTCGTTGAATTGGAGCCGTCGGAGAAGGTATTCCCATTGTTGCATAGCCGAATCCTTTGGCATTTCGACTACGAATGCGAACGTAATACGGGACACCATTTTCCAAGTCTTTGATTTGGTATTGCAAAGACGAAGACCCTTCGACCATGGTTGGATGCGGAATCAATTCATTGCCGTAGTCTGAAGGCTCAGTACCGTCAACCATTGTTGCAACTCTCGCACGAGCATCTGGTCCCATCAACGTTGAATCGTCGACTGTAATCTGATCCCGATTTCCCAATTCAGAAAGGAACGTGACGAAATAGTTGTGCCCATTGTTGTTGGTATATCTCGTGACACCTACTTCACCAATTGTGGTCAGTGATTCTAGTGCCTGCTTCATCAACTGTGCGTCAGCATCAAAAGGAATTGGCAGCGTCCGCTCCCCTTCAAAGCCTAACCTCATCATTCCACTCAAAGGCTTGGCACCTTTCCGTACACGAGCGACTTCAATCACTGGGTTCGCACCGGCCCAATTATCGGCTGGATGTACTTCTAGCAGCGGTTGCTCTCCAATGTGACTATTGAAAGTGACGCGCCACTCGTAACCGTACGACCACTTGTGAATGATGACATTGTTCGCAGACGGGCCCGTGTAGGCGTCGGATAAGTTGATAAATGAACTTGTGACGGAAGAAACAACATGATGTTCACCACCAACATTGATCGAATCACCAGCGGAAAACAGCTCTACGAGACTTGACGTCGATCCATCTCCAACGCGTTCCAATACATTGCTCCCTTGCATTAGATCAAATTCAACCTGTGGGACGGATGCCCACGACAAATCTCTACTCACTTCAACGTCGCCTATTGTTGACAGCCGTTCCAGTTCCACTTCCAAAGAGCCGGCTCCGTCCGCATCGACATCGTGTGGAATGAGATCGGACGACTCACCATCGAATACCACCGTAAAAAATCCCGTGATTCCAACCGAGTCAGCGCTAATCTTGATCGATTGAATCTCAGTTATTCCGTCGGATGAAGAGGTTGTCAATTTTTGGATCTCCCGCTTGCCAATGGATGAGTACCATTCAACTTTATACTCTGATACAGGATCACCTCCATTATTGTCCATGTCCGCCCCAATTGCATCCCATGAAAGTAACAATGATGTTCCCGGCTCTTCGATAGTGTCCGGGTCAGGAATACTCACAAACGTATTGTTGGGCGGAGGGGGCTGGATTACTGGAGTTGCCGTCACTATCGAAGAAGATACACCGTATCCCAGGGAATTATACGCCGATACACGACAATGATACGCCAGTCCATACTGCAGTCCTCTTATGCTGAATGATATAGGATTGGTGCCTTTAATGTTCTCAAAGATATCAACGTGGGTAACAGTAGGGTCAACCAGTGAGGATGACGAAAGACCCAATAATCCCAAATCGCCCGCCCCCTGTCGATTCTCATGAACAAGATGAGTAAAGGTAACAATCCACGATCGCGAAGCACAATCGCCGGAGCCGCTAGAATAATGATGGTCAGAATTGACGTTGACAGTGTGAATAGTTTCGAGCAATTCGAGAGCGGCTTTGAAATCGTCCGACGAAGCGTTCACACTGATCTGATCAGTCGACTTTCCTTCAAATTCCAAAGCAAACGATCCATCTAACGATTCACAATCGAACCCACGTTGTTTACGTACAGACACTGTTTGAATCTCATTCGTGTAAGATCCGGGATAAATGTCACTTGATCCAGGAATTGTTTCCGTCACTCTGATAGCCGCACCACCGCCAACAAGGAGATCACCATCGGCGCGAATTAAACCAATGTCGCCATCAATTCCTGGAAAAACTACTTTCCATTTGTAGCCAAACCCATTGGTTTTTCGAGTAACACGGACGGGAGATTGTTCTTGCTCAAGAATAAATGGCTCGACCAACTCTTTTATAGCTACTTCTAGATCGTCCGATGTCACGTGGACATCCAGCGGCACGGACACCCTTCCTCCCCAGGACAATGCAAATGTCCCCGAGCAAATGGATGGGCAAGAAAGCACAATTTCTTGTTCTTCTCGCACGTATGTTATCTCCGAAGATCCAAAATGTGGGCTTGTTGGTGTGAAGGAAGGTAGGTGAGAATTGTTTTCAGACGCAGCATCCCACTCAACCTTGTATTTTGTTACTGGTTCTCCACCATCATTTTTTGGTGGCTGATAGGACAGCCGCAAATCTCCAAAGTGATAGTTGGAAAAGACGAGCTCGGATGCAGATGAAGATGCTCCAAAGACGACGAATGTGATGAGACAAAAAAGATGAGCAATGCTTATTCCAATCGAATTCGCCCGTGTTCGTCTATGGACTCTCATCATTCCAAGTGATTCGCGACGGGAGTAAATGGCGCAGTTTGTCTTCAGTGTTTCATTTCATTGATACCGTTCTCTTTCCATTCTCATTTGAGCGAATTCTTTTTAGAAGGAAGACAAGCTCTTTAAAATCTTGCCTCTGGGATCGAGGAAATCGAAAAAAAAATGTATGTATCGGCGTACCACACTCAGAGAGGAGGCCTATTGTACTGCTATAACACGATTGAACATAGGCAAATAAGTATTGGTCAATTCATATCAAATATATAATTCTTAAATATCGAAGCATACTAGCTGCTCACCATCCTCCCCTCTCTAGCTAGCAACACCCAGAGGCAATGCCGTGATGGGAGATGCCATTGCGTTTCGCGCAAAACGTCGTTATCTTAATGATGGAAAAGCCTGACTGATGTAAATGACATCACCATACCGTAATCGTCGCAGCACTGAGTTACTTGGGCATCCTGCACACTTCCACCAGGTTGAGCGACGTACGATACACCGACCTTTGATGCGTGATCAATACTATCCCTGAATGGGAAGAAAGCATCTGAGCTGACAGTCACCCCCGTCGCCTTCTTCATGAATTCATCCTTTTCTGCGGTAGTGAGGGGTTCCGGAACAGTCTCAAATTGAGCCTCCCAGCGTGTGCGTTCTTCATCAGTAAAGTCACCCTCAATGTAACGAACACGGGCATTTACGCGATCTTGCCTCTTCACGCCCTGTTTGAATTGCAATCCAAGTACCTTGGGATGTTGACGAAGGTACCAGGTAGTGACCTTGCGCCCAGCAAGTTTGACACAGTCTACACGAGATTGCTGCCCAGCTCCGACGCCCACCATCATACCGTCCTTGGCAAAACCGACTGAATTACTTTGTGTGTACTTGACACAGATGCTGGCAACGATCATATCTCGGATTGCATCTTCACTGAGTGCACTCAAACCACCCTTTGTCACCACGTTCTTTGTCATGTGTTCCTTGGTAATCACAATATCATTCCTCTTTTGACAGAAAGTCATTCCATATACCTCACGATATTCGACAGCATCAGGCTTAAAGTCAGCCTTGGCTTCCAAAACGATGAATTTTCCTCCCTTCTTTGATTTAAGAATCTCCAAAGCCTCAGGAGAGTATCCGGGCGCAACAATACCATCACTAACTTCCTTTTTCAAAATCAATGCAGTATCTTCATCAACGATATCGGAAACAGCCGCGTAATCACCGAAGGAACACATAGGATCGGCATTACGCGCTCGCAAGTATGCCAATGCAGACGGAGTCAATTTCGCGGCAGCCTCAGGAGTTACCTCGTACGCAGCGCATTCTACTTCTGTCAAGGGAACGGCAACCGCAGCTCCAGCAGGACTGACATGCTTGAAACTGGATGCGGCAGCAAGACCAGTCGCCTCACGAAGCTCTTTCACAAGAAGCCATGCATTGGCAGCATCAAGGAGATTGATGTATCCTGGAGTACCGTTGAGTACGGTAAATGGAAGATTTGAGTTGAGAAGTGAAGAAATGCCCGCTGGTTTTTGGTGTGGGTTGCATCCTAGAGATAAAAACAACGACGAATCAATATTTGTCAGTTCACGAAAATCATAACATAAGTGTTTCATAATATTGCCTCCCATCAAACATTCTCTACAATGTGAAATAACTTACCATATTTCAATGGGAATTCAGGCTTGTAAACTCTAGTCACAACAGGGCTATCCTCTCCAAGCTCCTTAGTGAACCAGGTAGCAATAGCACTATCATAACTTGCACTCAAACTAAAGGCACGGGCAGCAAACCTCTTCCTCATGGCCAAGGTGGTACCTCCATGTTCCTCGATGGTAGCTTTGACCTCATCATACTGATCAGGGCTCGTAACAATGGTAGTAAAAGCATGATTTTTGGCAGTTGATCGAAGCATTGACGGGCCACCAATATCGATATTTTCAATGCATTGTTCAAACGCAGCGCCCTTTGCAACAGTGGCTTCAAAAGGATACAAGTTCAAGATAGTCATATCAATCTTGCCAATACCATTCTCTTCCATATCTTTCTCGTGTTGGGCATTGCCTCTAACACCCAACAAACCACCGTGCACCTTGGGATGGAGAGTTTTGACACGTCCATCCAAACATTCGGGAGATCCAGTGTAATCACTCACGTCAGTGCATTTAAGTCCTGCATCGCGAAGCTTCTTTGCAGTACCACCCTAAAGCAATTTTTTCAAAAGATCAATTAGTTGAAAATTTAACATCATTATACCAACAGTAAATTGGAAGCCTTCTCAAAATAGTAATGATCAAATTGTTTACTCACAGTGGATAGCAATTCCACGTTTTTGGAAGCTAGGTATGTGCACAGCTCGACAATGCCAGCTTTGTCTGACACGGAGATTAGAGCTCGCGTGATAGGGACGACGTCCGCTTCAGATCCTGATGTTGTGCGAGAGAGAAGCAAGCAAGAAGACAGAAGGCCAAATTGTTAGACGTGCTTCTAGCCACCCACACGAGGCTTCAATCACCGCAACAGAGCTACCAACCTGATACCGCAGTGAGGATATGTGCCATGGTTGTTTTAGATATACAGCTATCGAGATACTGATGAGTTGTGTCCTTGATCGATTGATCAACTTTGACTTCTGGTTCCCGGCGACCGACGGCCGGCCATCAAAAAATCTGAATCTTTGAGACGCCGACAGACGTGCCAGTAAATGAGCTGATACATAGGAATGCCCATGACATGACACATTCCCATCACCATTCGAAGGTTGGGTTCGAGATACAAGAGACCGCAGCATGATGTGTTAGAAAATTTTAATAGTTCTTAGTGAGTTTGACCGAAATATGTCCCCTGAGGAACAAACCCACAGCATATTTGTGTTTCCCGTACCCTGCTAAGTAAAAATATGCAGTGTGTTTCCGTCTCAAGTCTCAAGGGTTCGTTGTCGAAAGTATTCACCCCTTAAATAACTAGTGTACAAACGTTTTGTGGAGAGAACAGTATTAGAACTCGGGCATCCGGCATTTGGAATTTGGAAACTAGTATTATTTTGGCGCCAAGCATCATTTCCAAGTCTTGGGTACACAGTACATATACCTACACCATGTCGACGACCCTTCGACGACCTCCAATTCTGCCGCAGTAGAGATAGCGATAGCCGCCGAAATACGCCTACCATCGCACAGAGCGTTGTCGGCATCCCCAAGCCGCTGCAGGTGGTCTAGATGACCGTAGCTTCTCTTTGGCAACGCCCACTTAGGCGCCATTGACAGTGTCATGACGCGATGAATCTGCATCAAAACCCAGATGCAGATGCAGATGCAGATGCAGATGCAGTTATTAAATGATGAATGCACAGCGATAAATTTCACACCAGTCTTTGTATGAATCATTTGTGCCGGGTTGAAGCTTTTTGGGGGGTAATATGTTAAAGGAGGGTCATATTATTCAAGTAATGATACAAAAAATGAAATATCAAATCGGCTCATGAGTTATCATTATTGCACATTATCGAAGCCAAGGGCATCTCCTATTTAGAACAACTACATCCATCGATACAAGTTACCATTATGAACGTCCTGTTTGAATGACCGCAGAAATACGTGACAATAACTTTGCCATAGGCTCGTTCTACCGCTCTGACGATGAACAATGATGCAACAAATTTATAGCGGCAGTCTTGTTTTCGTAGAGATTAAGTTCATTTGCATCAATCAACTGCGCAAAACCCACTCCATATGTGCTCTTGCGCATGATTCTATCAGTTTGGGGACTCTTAGCATATCGCAGACGTAACAATTACACAAACACTTCATATTTCATCAAATCAGACCTGAATCGTCAGGATGCAATAGCGCTAGAGTATAGGCAGTCTTGTTTTCGTAGAGATTAAGTTCATTTGCATCAATCAACTGCGCAAAATCCACTCCATATGTGCTCTTGCGGAGAATTCTGTCAGTTTGGGGGCTCTTAGCATATCGCAGATGTAACAATCAAACAAACAGTTCATATTTCATCAAATCAGACCTGAATCGTCAGGATGCAATATCGCTAGAGTATTGTGCAATATATGATTGCTTGAACAAGTTCAAGTGTTTCAAGTGTTTCAAGTGTTCAGACCTCTTCTATATATCCGTGTGGACGATATATCAACCACAGCAAAAAAGATATCCAGCAAACTCCGCAAAATCACGATAATACTCAATTTTGGCCAAATTCAATGTCCTCTTCAGGACACATTTAGTGCTTGTGTTGTGCAATTTACACTTGATTAAACCAAATGAAGTCAACGGATCTCTTCTATGCATCCATTAGGACAACATATCAACTCCAACCTTGGTAATGCCGTATGTACTTCGTATATCACTACGCTACTCAGTCACAGCCATATCAACAAATGCCTCATCAGGACACATTTGAAGCTTGTAATTGTGTGATGCATAGGTGATATAAGAAGTTATAGTAGTCA
>JALLBH010000139.1:0-52091 GCA_036940005.1 Skeletonema menzelii
GGATGGTCGGAAAATCCATTTTTCCCCCCAAATGGGGGGAAAAAATGAACTACGGTTATGCAGGCTGTTATGAGTTGCGTAACCAAGTGCGTTAGCATCTTATGTAGGTAAAGAATTGGCCTAAGTATGAGTCATTATATGGGGTCACATCCTAAGTATGATGTCATTATATGGGGTTACATGAAATTCCCAGTCCCGTTAGGGCAGAGGTTGAACCGCATCGGTCGTGCGTATTTCCCGCAAGAGAAGGCCATTTTCCTAAGGAGGTCCCGCCATTTCGCAGTAAGATAACCCTCGTGCGTTTCGTTGTTCGGTCGACCCGAGGATCACAGTCTCCATTTTCCTCTCTTCTACATCAGTACAAAGATCGAAGAAGTTGCAGTAAGTAGTGACGTAGGAACTCAATCTCTCAGTGAGTGACGTGTAAATACGTAACGAGACGTTTGCCGTCGCGTGGATGGAGGGAACTGGCAGACGCTTCTCGGCAGTTTGGGACACAAACGTGACGTTGACCAAGTCCAAGTCGGAGAAGTCAACAATGGCGTCGAAGACCACACAATATGTTGTATAACACAAGAGATAGGAGTACATACTAATGGTAGATATCTAGATGACAACGATAATGACGACAGACTCTAACAACACCACCGATCATCAGGCAGCAGCAGCTGCAGCTGCAGAAGCAGGCCAAACCAACAACCCACCACCACCAAGTAGCCGAGCACTCATCAACCGTCCATCCAATCCCATAATCTCCATGGAAGAAGATGAAAGTAATGATTACAAATTAATACGACTTAGTCAGAATGAAGATCAAATTGCACATATTGCGAGTATGGTGGCGGATGAATATCGCAATAATAGTGAGGAGGAGCAGCAGCAGTTGGAAGTGCTGGAAGAGCCATTGAAGGATGATGGCAGTGGTAGCAAATCGACAATAATTCATATGGATAATGGCGCCATCACAGCTACTGGTAGCAATGGTAATGGCAATTCCAAAGAAGTGAACTTTACCTCCTCCACCAAAACTGGCACCACAATGACGACGATGATGACATCTCAACCATCCTTCGATCTCAACGCCTCCTCCCAGGCCCTCTCCAAAAGGGGGAACGGTTATCTCGCCTCTCAAACAGATCTGACCACCTCACCTGAAAAATTCGCCATGGGGTGTACCCTCCTCCAACTATGTGCCATTGGACATTTGCCCACGGTAATCAATTACATTACATCCACATATCCCAATGTCAATTTTCGAGATTACGATCGTCGTACCGCACTGCATGTAGCATCGAGCGAGGGACATCTGGACGTTATCAAATTTTTATTGGCGCGGGGTGCCAAGATTAATCGATCGGATCGATGGGGAGGGAGTCCGTTGGATGATGCACATCGTCATCGACATTTGGTTGTGGCAAGATATTTACGGTCGAGGGGGGCACGGACGGGAAGTGTCAATTTGACGAATAATTTGATTAGTGCGGCGGCGGCGGGGGATATTGATGAGGTACGTATGATTATTGAGAGTGGGGATGGACCTAATAATAATATTGATATGAGTGGGAGTAATCCTAGTCATCATAGGAGGGGGAATAGTAGTGGTGTGGGGAGTAATTTAACTAGTGGAGTGGTACGAATGAGGACTGGGAGTATTGGGGGGATTAGTGTCAAGGCTCCTACGTTGGATTTGAGTGGTAGTCGACGATTGAATCGAAGTGGTACTAAGGGGGGGAATACTACTTCCAATCCTAGCCCGGGGAGTTCTGGTGGTGGTGGAACAGGTGGTGGCGGAACAGGTGGAGGCGGAGGCGGTGCTACTCTGGATGCAAGCTCGACCAAAAAAGCGACAGACATTGTAGACATCAACAAGGGAGATTATGACCATCGGACAGCATTACACCTCGCCGCAAGTGAGGGACACATTGACGTGGTACAATTCCTCTGCAAACGAGGTGCCAATGTCAACGTCGAAGATCGATGGGGAGGCCGACCACTCGATGATGCACTTGAAAAGGATCACGCGCAAGTTGCCGAGGTGTTACGTGGATATGGTGCCACCACGCACTCTGATAATGCAATGAATGAAAAGAACAACTTTCGCAAGTCGATGCGTAATTCTAATAATAGTGCATCGTCGTCGCACGAGTTGGATAAGTCAGTTGATGAAGATGAGAATTTACGTGTGGACTTTTCGGAATTGGAAATGATTGAACGGATTGGGAGTGGGGCATTTGGAGAGATTTACAAGTGTCGATGGAGGGGCATCCTTGTGGCTGCCAAGTGTATTAAGGCGTCCAAGATTCAGAAGGGGTGGTTGTTGAAGAAGCAGTTGCAGATTGGTGGTAAGAGTGGGGATCGGGTAAAAGAAAAAATGGAGGAAATGAAACAAGCGGCTATTACCGAAGAGGAGAAAGAGTTAGCTCTGGAAGATTTTCGTAAGGAGACGGCCATTATGAGACGATTGCGTCATCCGAATATTGTCATGATGTTGGCCTACTCCCATACCGATGATGTGGAGGTGATGATATCGGAAATTTGCCGTTGTTCTCTATTGGACATCTTTCGAGCGAATGCCATTAACAACTCGCACATTCCAAAACGGACACAAATCATTTATGCGCAGCAGCTCGCTGCCGGGATGAATCATTTGCATAAGAGTCGTCCACCCATTATCCATCGTGATTTAAAGCCAGCCAACTTGTTGCTTGACTTTAGTGGGACTTTGAAAATCACAGACTTTGGTCTTGCCAAGATCCGACCCAACCCCGAGCAGAATGAAGTGGAGGCATTCCAAATGACTGGCGAGACAGGATCCTACCGGTTCATGGCACCGGAAGTATTCCGTCACGAGGAATACTCCGAAACGGTGGATGTTTACTCGTATGCTATGATCTTTTACTATATGCTTCGTAGTATTCCTCCGTGGAGTGGATTATCGGGTGTAGATGCCGCCACGAAGGCAGCTGTGGATGGAGAGCGGCCATTGATCCCTCGAGATGTCGATGAACGCATATCAACCTTGCTGAAGAGGTGTTGGGATGAAAATCCCAAGGGGCGGCCTGCATTTGAAGAGATTGTTAGATGCTTGACGATTTATTCACATGATGTGTACAAGACTGATACTGACAATCCGGATTGGGAGTCACACAACGGCAAATGTATGCAAGGAGGGTGTGTGATATCGTAGTTTGTTGTCAGCGCAGCATATTACTGGCTGCAAACAAGTATATATATGGTGAGTGGATTATTATCGTGCTGAAAGCTAATACGTGTTTGGCTAGAACGGGTTGATTTTTGCCGACGTCGAGTACATCTACATCTACCTAGTCGCCGGACAGCATTGTCATCTATCAATGTCTTTGTTTCGCTGTGTGCCTGTATGTGTGCTACATATTTATGATGCAGAATGATTCATGTTTGATATGTTACTGTTACGCTTGCTAATTATGAACACTTTCTCTTCTTCGTTGGTAACAGGAGTATTCATTTTCATAAGACTACCTGAGGCACAGTGCGGATCAGCTTTCATCTTCGTGTTTCATAGCAGTGTAAGTTGTGATAGAGCGTTGCGCGTTGGCGAACATTTATTGTACATTGTACACGAATAGATTGGCATGGCAAACATACAAGCATGTTTTCTTCTTGATTCGATCAACAGTTCTTTCTTAATGCCAATCTAAAAGAGATCTATGAGTCTTGCTGGTCAGATGCATGGTCATCATTCAACCGAGGCCGGGTTGGACAAAATTATGTTAAAAAGAAAAAGTAGATTCATCGGTTTATATGGGGACACTCGTTTTCACTGTGTTGTCTGTGTCTTCTTTTCTAGTTGCTTGTTCCCTCTCTAGAGTTAGTGTAGCCAGGCTTCGATGGCTTTGCATGATGCTAAGCTGAAGAAGGAAATAAGACATGACCACTTCACAGAGTGATTGTGAATATTTCTGCTTCAGATTCCTACACGTTGATGTCACTTACCCTACCTACACTTCTATGCCCAGCTCAGGACCACGGGCAGGGGACTCCAGAGAACCCAACTGAAGTACTATCCACACCTCTCTAGAGAGCTACCTAAAAAACAAGAATACCAGAGCAACGCAAAGCTCCGACATGGCGAAGGCAGAAGCATAGCAACAGCATACTTATATACCTCTCAACCATACTTTTGCAATGATTTATTTATCTTAACTCATATGCATTTTCCTACTATTATTACATTTCTACTAGATAACTATGCGTCAACTCAGCCTTAGTCATTGTTTGAGAACACAACTCACTCTCTACTGCAAAATCAAAGGAGGAGAACCAGCCTCAAGTAACCATGACTCAAACTCTGCTCCCTCAAGTTTTTTCGGCCAATCGCCAACAATTTTAGGATTTTTACTAACGAGACCGTTGTGATTAGCGAAGATATGAACCTTCTTGCCTCTCAGATTCCGCCAATATGTCTTCTTCGATGTGGTTTCTTCATAGTTGAGAGTGCACTGTATGGCTTTTCCATTCGTATCACTATCTCGTACCTTGAGCTTGATTAGGAGACAGCAGTTCTCACCAGTAAGGCCAGAGCAATCGATGGGTTCAATAGTTCTTTCACCAGCGGCTTCTACTTCTCCCCCTGAAGCCGCAAGCTCAGCAAGTGCTGCTTCGATCTTTGCATCTCCTTCAGAGGTATTCTCTGCCGTACTACCGGTCAAGACTCCGCCTGCTATAGGTGCAGTAGTATCAGTAGTGGTTCCTCCTCCATCTACTGTTTGTGATGTCTCCTCTGCAATGAATTCATCAACTGTCGCGCCTGAGACGCCTTCAATTACTTCATCGAAGACGATTAATGGCGGTTCCTCAAGGATGACATCGTCGTCGTATGGAACAACGTCATCGGTTACGGCGGGATCAGCCGGATCCGTTGGCGTAGCTTCCGCTTCCGTTGTGGCAGGTTCAATCGGATCTATTGGAGGGATAGTTGCGACAGTGCCCGGTTCCAACCCTATCTCGGTAAGTGAAGCGTCGGGCTCCATGGCAGCGATTGGCGGAAGCTCAGTTTGTTGTTCTTCAGTTGCCAGCGTTCCTGAGCCGTCCCATGTGCTGAGAAAATGAAAGCAAATGAATCAAGTGAGTGTTAGCGAGATAGATTGAACATGTAGAACCCAGTCGACATGAACGAAGCAATACTTACAAATCATAATATATCAATCCATCTCCATCGCGTCCCACTACCATATCGTTATCATTCATCAGGATAGACATCGCATTATAAGTCGTATCTGTCTTGTGTCTCTTACCCATGATAATTGATCGAACGTATCTATCTTTATCGGTGAAAAGATCGTAGATTTCTTGGTCGATGAAGGCTTTGCAGTCTTCAGCAGTCAGTTTCTGTCTAACACATTCTGGCCAAACGCTCTTGGTGATTGCGAGGAACTGCAGATATGACGAGTAAAATAGAGGTTAGAGAACACTATGCCCAACCACCAAGCACCAAGCCTTCGATTAGACGAAGGACAACACAGCTTCAAACGTTATGATACACAGCTAAAAGTTACTCACTCTCTCATCCATTAATTGACGCTTTCGCAAGTTCTCCTTCTTTTGTTCCGCGATATTGGATAGCTCAATTCCCTCTTGCACTAAGTTGATTACATACGCACCGAGTGCTGCGAGCAGCAAAAGATGGTACAAATATCGTTGTTTCGCCACCATGTTGCTTTTTGATAAATTATGCTACAGCTTGCTGTTACTACTTATTAGTGCTGCTATCGTTCAGAACTAATGACTTTATTCGTAGAAGACAAAAGATGAAGTCATTCACTCATCGTATTCGTAACTTGTGCGGAACGGCCTTCATGCAACGTGTTCTTTTGTGAAGCCACAGACCCCGCTCTAGAGACAAATGTCCCCGGTTAGAACGGCATTAAAAGACCCTAAAGCGGCATTGAATTTTGCGGTCATCCAGGGCTTAAAATATCTAAAGTACCCTACTTTAGCTTGGTCATCCCCGAGTGTTAAACGGGGTCATTTGAAAAGTGTCATTTGGCAAAAAAGACCCCACAAAGCGGTATTGAATTGACGGTCATCTTGCTTCTGGAGTCGTCTCATTACATTATGGACGCACCTGCTCTTGGAATGACCCAGACAAAACAAAGTCACAGTGATGATGCGGGGTCACAGCGCGGCAGTATGTAATGTAGGTACACACAATCTTCCTAAATACTACCACACTCTCACAACCATTACACAACAGAGACAAAAGCTGATCGTGAAGTCATTAGTCGAGATAGTGCTACGCTCATAAATAGTTGTTTTTTACCACCATGATGTATAACAGGCTGGTTATTAGAAAGGCTGCGGTCGTCCTGATCGGTGTGGCTACCATCGTCAACATGGCGTTTTATGAGGCTGATGTGGTAAGTAGTAGTAGACCGAGACGTAAGCGCAGGCGCCGACCTAACGGCGTCGGAACCGTCGGAAGCAATCTCTCGTCAAATGACTGGGAGTGACCTTTTATATTCACGAACCGCCTCTTCTAACATCTTCTGCATTCTGTAAATAACTCACATCATACAGCCTCTACTACACTACTCACTCCGTGGTGGTAGCAAGCGACAATTGTACATCCCAGCGTCCTTAGATTCATCGGCACAACGTCGTCTCAGTCTTGATCTTGGCGGAGGAGCATGTGAATGGGAGCCGCCCGAGTATAACATTCCAAACAATATTGACTTCTTCAAGACGCTCATTGCTGGCTTTCCATCGTGCGATAAACGCATGACGTTCATTCAAATGGAGGCACTTACTGGTTGGGCGGCTGTGGACGAGTGGGACCTTTACCAAGTAGGTTACACGAACAACCCATTCATCAAGAGTAACTATCCTCACCACGAAGGAATCTGGAGTTGGGGAAGTCAAGCAGATCAAGTCGTCATGGTTGTAAGGAACATAAGAAGAACCATGGTAGAGTATCATGACATTCTATGGGACATCGCTACTGCCAAGAATAGTGGCGTGAGTGATGTAGAAGTGCTTTACAAGTACGCTCCGCCCATGAGTTCCTTCTTCACATGGCGAGATGCTCGTGTGATGGATGAAATAGATTGGTATGGATGGTTCATAGGTGCGTCCAATTCTCATTGAGTTGTATCATCATCATCCGCTGTCTCTTTATTCTAAAAACTCATCACCTCACCTTGCCATTTCTCCTTACGCCTATCATTTCAGACTATTGGATGGAAGGAGGTTTGCAACGAGACATCTACAACCACCAGCTCACCACCCCAGAAGCTTGGCCATTGGCACCAGGAGGACGTGATAAAGACAACGACCCCCCTCCTGCACCACCATCACCTCCTGTAGTAATCGAGCAGGACACTTCGTGTTTTGATAATAGTGTATGGCACCCAAGCTTGGTCCAAAACAATACCTGCGACAACACTCTTGAGTATCCCGAAGAATGGAACAATCTAACTGAATCAGGTAATGAGACCCTTCTCTTTGCGTCTGCGTTTGAGTGCTGCCAGTACACCTTCCCCAATGGAACTTGCACCACAGTCGACATTTGTCCGACACTAGCGCCAACACCGAATCCAACACCTGCGCCTACACCACAGCCAACAGCGAAGCCAACACAACCATTAGCAAGCTATGATCCTCAGTGCACTTCTGGTAGAATAACCAATGGTTGCACACCTGTAGCTGTCGTTTCTGCGGAGAAGTTACGAGACTTCACAGATGGGCCTGCTGAGACCACAAGGATCGCCAATGTTTTGATGAAAGACCCAAGAATCAGTCAATATATGATCTCACAAGAAGCTTGGAACTGTATCTGGACAGAACTTATCCAGAATGGTAAAGGAATTAGAACTGTTACAAGCCGAGAAGGTTGGAACGAAGCCGACTATAACTTCTCAGGTCCCATGCTTCAAAAGATGATCAATGAATTGGATCGTTTGATTACCAAGTATAGTTCACCTTCGTGGAATACACAAGCTAATGCGAACAGGCTTGTCGAGTTGCTCGTCGAGCATCGAGGCTTGATTCAAATAGAATACAACGATGTCACCAGTAACCTGAGAAAACTGGAAGAACGCGACTTTTTAGGACCCGAAGAAAGGACAAGATTATATGCTATGGAAGGTAGACGGCTTAATGAAGGAGACGCAGCCAAAGATTTGGAATATTTCATGGCATTAGAACAAAGGATGGCTGATATGAAGCGTAGTGAATGGCAAGCTTTGTACTCCGCCAAGAATTGAAAGTTCGAAGTGCTGAATAATAGATAATAAATATGAATAGCAATAGGTTAGGAACTGTAGATTCTTGAGCATAGTAAACAGCTCATAGCTCCTCTGTTTACACTCTCTATGTAACAAATAATGAGTATTGTAGGAGGTAGGAGCGCTAGCCCGCGCTAAAAGTTTAACCCACACGTTTGAGAAAGGGACTTGTAGTATTACATACACACTTAGAAGGGACCTGCCGCGAACTATGTATGATGTAATCCTTGCATATTGGTAAAACCTGCGAACTCCGTGGAAAAACAAACAAACATAGAGGGGCAAAACGGCATTTCGATGCCGTTTTCAAAAAAGGCAGTAGGCCTCATGCAAACAAAAAACTTTTTCTTACATACTAAATATCGTTTTTTTGTGGCCTATAGATTTTTTCTTGCATACAAGGGCTGCAGGGAGCTGCGCCTCTAAGTTCAAGTAGCTAGCTTTGCCCGCTAAGTAACAAGTCGGATCCCAACCATTTTTTGAAAACGGTACCTCGGTACCGTTTTTGTAGAGCTCTGGTATGTTTCTATAGCGTGAGGGGCAAAACGGTTCCTCGGTACCGTTTTCAAAATATACTGGATGCCTCGTAATTTTTTATTAGGGAATTCATGTGTTGTCTCGTGGCCTTTAGGTCACTTTCTTGCGTACAAGGGCTGCAGCTTTACCGTTGTACCGTTTTCAATCGTACCTGCATACTTACATTGAGGTAAAGTCTCTATATAGGTAAAGTGACTGTTATGTCTCGCGCTGCAATTGTAATCGTTAAATAATATTATGTACACGAGAGTCATCATCACACTACGCCTCTCAGGTCAAAGGGCATACAAGACAAGAGTAATAAATACAAGTTAATCAGACAAAGCCTACAACACCAAACAGCAGCAATGAGAGCGAGATCAAGATCAATATCACCATCTACGTCCATCAGGAGCCGCTCTTGTTCAGAAAACAGCGACAGCGATGACTCCGACGACACCAGTCGATATGCCGGCTTGACCGGAGAAGAATTGAATGAAATTTGGGAGCGAAGGAATTTGGCTTACTTTGATCGCCGGCAACGTAAATTGGCAGAAGAGCGGGAGCGTCAGCAGGAGGAGGATTCGAGTGGAGGTGACGGCAGATCCAGCTCTTCAAGTTATTCTGTTGAAGAGCTGGGCGCGGCGGGGTCAGAAGAGTCGTCTCCATCTTCATCGCAGAGTGGCCAGCAACGGCAACGGCAGCCGCTGACCCGACCGGAGGGCTTTGTATGTGCAGCCGATGATCCCACATGGCAGGATTTTGTATCCCGTAACATCATGGGTGACTACGACCCAGAAAGGGCAAGAAGAGAACCCGCCTATCATAATGCGTGGGTATCATGTGAGCGTCTCGTCAACATGAACAGAGGTGCAGCTGCAGCCGGAAATTTCATCCCAACGAATCCACGTCTTGCTGCCTTATTGGAACACCGTAGACTTGAGGTAGCACGTGAGAGATATGAAGAGGAAGCCGCACGGAGGCAGCAGCAGCAACAACAGCAGCAGTTGCAGGGGGGTGCTGTTCAACATGACAACTTGATGGTCGATGGTGCTTCTCATGAAAACCCCTCCTTTGCAACCTCTGCAGCGGCTGAACAACAAGCAGCCGAATATGAAAGATTAAATCAAGCGCACAGGTTACAACAACAACAATCTGTAGCACATGCACATGGGAGCAACAGTAACAACATGAAAAGTTCTTCAACTGAAAGCAGTGCCGGAAAAAAGAGCGCTCGAAAGGCAGAAGACAATTCCTACTACATGGGACTACCCTATAAAACGCAACATCTTGTCAAGCCTGTGCGCTGTGGTCGCTGTAATATTGCACTATATACATCTGCTTTTGCCAAACGTTTCTTTTGTCAACTGTGTGGGTGTGTTTCGTGCGTCCCCTCGCAGTGTGCTGATGCAAGCTTAGAGGAAAAGATGCAAGATGCGGAGGATCAAGATTGTGAAATGTCTTATTAATTATTGAAGGGGGTTCTCTTACTATGCAGATAACGGGTGGCGAGAGGTTGAAGGGGAAATGGCTTTTTACGCAGATTAATAGAAAAAATGGAGTTAATTGAATCAGTATCATGCTTCTTTTCTAAGGCATGAGGGGAAAGTGAAGAAAACGCATGTTTTTCGACAACTCATCACTTTACTTTAAACTAATTTAACTTGTTAGATACAGCGAGAAGAGTAGTAATCACTCTTCACTTCTCAAATCATGTGATTGCCACATTTAAGAGCACCCCTATCTCTTAGGAGCCATGTAGGCGTAGCAATTCGCCAGTCTACCCCAAAGTTTCTCCAAGAAAAACCTCTTGGCACCCCTCTTGGTAACAACTCCGTGTTCTGCAGCCAACCTTTGCAATTCATTCAACGCTTCCTTGGTTTCAAGTGGTACAAAACGGCAAGTAATGATGTGACACGTCAAGTTATTCAAGAAACTTGTATCATGGAGCGATTCCAAGTCAAGTGGGAAGCACTTCCCCTGTCCCTGCTGACTACTCAATTCATAAGCGTTGGATTTGGCGCAGTGTTTGCACCAAAGGCCTGAAAGAGTCTCCCACTTTTCAGGTTTGGTCTTACGTCCAGTCAATGCTGAGGTAGGTGGTCTACACGGAACAAATTGATGGAATAGGACGAATCGGAAGTCGCTAAGAGTGGGATAATCGGATGGGTACACAAAGGCTGTCTTTTCCTGTCGACATCTGGCGATCACTTGACGGGTCGTTGCGGAGGCAATGTGAGAAAACTTTGAATTCTCTACTCGTTCATCGACCTTGGGGAACAAGAGGTCATGCAGTTTTCGATCTTTGGATGCGGATGGATTTTCTGCAATGCTCATGATTGCTTGAAGTTTCTCCGAGGGCTTTCCACTTGTGTTGGGAGGGGCTCCAAAGAAAAGACCATCGAGTGTCTCCACTATGCCAATCTCACGAGCGGCTTCTGCAAAGTAGACCTTGATGTACTTTACGTGGACCTTTCTCCCAGTTTGTGACACCAACTTTCTGTGCTTCACTTTGAGCTCATGAGGAATGTATTCACAAGCCTCCAAGTGAGTTCGTTGAAAGTTCCTCACAGACTCAAAGATATGCGCCGTTTTGGAAGGGTACGATACAGCCTGATTGGCTCTGTTGCTCCTCGGAATGTCCTTACAATGTGCACACCGTAAGCCCACCTGACCCTCTTTCTGACCTTTAACTTTACGTCCTCGCCTTCCTGAGTTGTGTTCACTACTGCAAACAAAAACTTCAATACACGAAAAACGAAGAAAGTTATAGACCGGGTCCAAAAATTGTTCATCGGAGGGTACTGAAAGCCGCTTAGGATGATCTCCAATAAAGTCATGACCAGTATTGCTTTCGGTGCCACTGGTAATAACACCACAGTGCGTTTGGTTCTGCGTGTCAAAGTCCACATCTTCTTTCAACTGACAACAAAATTGAGGACCTTGCATCTTCTCGTCAAGCTGCATCTGGTATTGCTCATCGTATAAGAATCCAATTGAGGGAGAACCGCACGCCAAGTTCCTATTCGGTGGATGAGACGGAGCCACATTGACAGAAGAAAGGGCTACTGCTTCAGCATTGAAAGGTGTAGAAGAATCAGCTTCGCGCACTGGAAGTTGTTGCTGATTGACGGCATGATCAGCTTTGGCCTGAAGCATAGGTATAGTACTGTCAGTGCCGTTAGATGGGAGGAGAGATATGTCTTCAACATTAGCATCATTCAATGTGTTGCATGCCGGTTGTTGCACGGCAGCAAAGTCATGATGTGCTAGCGATGTAGTAAGCGGAAGCTGTTCAGAGTAGAACGAAGGATAATTTCGCTGCATCGTCATCGTGAGCGGCTGTGCAACCTCCCCTGCACCTGTAAATGAGGATCCAATAGGACAGTGTAGGATTGCATCACTGGAAGGGCGGAGAGATAGAATATCGCTTGGGCTATTTTCTGAACATTGCTTGGAAAAGTCGGTTGCGGTTGCAGCGGTGGGTAGGGCTTCTTCGTCGGCATCCCAATCCCAATCAAACGATGTCGGAGAAAAGCACATCCCATCCAATGGGCTAAGACTATCAAACTCATCCTTTGGATGTGTCGACTGGATCCTTTTGGGCGACAGAGGTAAACCGTGCATGTTCATGATGATACTTTCATCAACCTCCTCATCGGCAAAGGAGATGCTGTGCTGCGTCGTCATCTCTTCTATTATTTACTTATTGGCGTGAAATGAGTCTATGCACCGCCCTTTTTAACAACCTGGCAAGTGGTGAATAATAAGTAAGTGATGAGCGGGGTAAATAAATGTCCGCTAGCCGCTTGTGCAATTTCGGCGGTGTTATCGTTGTCGTCGACGGATGGAGATTGCTTCCTTGTGTGGCGTTGGAACTTAGTTGGAGGGACTGGTTTCGGCTCAGCGATTTTCGCATCATACCTATGTCTTTGGAATTCAAACGAATTCTTTCATATTCATTTAGCCCTCTTTTGAGATAAATAATATTCTTTTAGTCTTCTTTTGAGAAAATGCACACATAAATTATGTCTCAGCGGTAACATAAGATGTCTCCACGTCTGCGAAACGCGAGAGGTACTTAAGTAGGTTAAGCCTTATTTTGCACGGCTGAGGGATATCCAAGAGAAATTTGGCGGCAAAGCCGTCTGGCCTTTACCAGCAATATCGTTGCTGGTAACAAATGTACTGTTCCTACGTACAGCGTACGGAGGGGGAAACGGGAAAAAAGAGACTTGCGTAGAAAGGGGGCGTAGGTACATAGGAATTAGTATCCCTTACCAGCAATATCTTGCTGGTATGTAAGGGCATTTCTACGTCGATAGCCTGGTATGTATTGTATGTTTTCTACGGTTACCAGCAATTTCATTGGTGGTAAGAAATTTCTCTGGGATATCCATAACTTTTATTGTATTGAAGAATCAGCTGATTGATTGATACCTCTAGAGATGTAAGTACTTATCCTGCCTGAAACTGATTATTGAGTGGTTTTCATAATATCATTTCCGAATGAAATCTTCTGTTCTTCTTTGAGCACTGTACCTATTGATTGTTATTTGTATTTAAATTTGAGGACAAAATGTCATTATTATCATTACTCAGTCCTTTCTGGAGTCTAGCATACCATTTTCTACCTAATCACCATAGACTAGCTCATCCATCTGCTTGATAAATTCGTCCCTTGCAGCCCCACTCTTCGCAATTTGCACCAAATCTTCAACATCCTTTAACGGTCCTCTCTCAAAACGAATCCTCTCCATAACTACTTTTGGAAATAACGGAGTGAACAGTTTGACTATCCCCGAAAGCAATTTGGGTAGATTCAGCAACAAAGTTCGCCCACTAAGCGAGGGATAAAGCTCTGTAGCCTTTTTTGATGACACACTCAACGCAGAACGGAAGTCAGAGCTCCCTCCAACAAGTTTCAAACCCATCATATCATTGCACGTTACAATTTTGATCAACGAGTCAGTTTGAAGACTGCGAATATCGGCAACTGCAGCATTGACCTCCTTTACATACAAGAAGAAATCAACCATTTCATCGACTGATACACTGGACATTAACGCCTTGTCATCAATTTTACCAGCACGTACACAATATATCAAGTCACTACTGGTCGGATGCGACGTCGTGATGCACTGCACCGACGTGAGATACTTGAAGATCCTATCTCCATGCGGAGCGGCTTGTTGGACAGGTTGATTGTCCCATTCGGAATTTTCCGCTGTAATTGCAGCTTGTAGAGCCTGATGAGCATTCGTGACAATATCTTTCCCGTCAGTTAGCCTCCATTGAATGTTTGACTTGAGTGCTTCCGTACGCTCATCGTCATCTGCATATGATGACTCAAGTGCATATCTGAGATAGAACACGTCGTTCGTAGGCGTCACTGCGGCATCACTACTGATGGATTGTGCTACAGTCTTTAGCGACGCAATCTTGTCTTGGTTGGCGCTCAACAAAGCTTGAACGGAGGTGGCAGCTCCACCACCAGGGGCTGAGAAACCAGCCGCAAAAGACGAGAGACTGGCGATCCCGAGGTAACATTGTGCAAGCAGTTTCATTGCTGTCGATTACTAGAGTAGTGCTTTGTTGACAAAGTCGAGGTGGGTGATTCTATCGGTGTTCGTTTTTTGGATCTTGACGGTCGTGTGATGAGAGCGTTAGATATTTTTTTCGTGGACAAAATTTTTGTGATGATGTCATTTCATGGCTGGTGACGTCAAGCCCACGCGCCCATGAATGAAATGTATCTTTGGCATCTGGCATCTATCTGCCGGCCGGCCATCACCTTGCTTTTTGATGATTATTTAGAAGCTTGCATCATAGCGTTTAGCGTTCGTCTTCGCAAGGTGTTGTCAACGCAAGCACATACCTACATTCCCCTCCAATAACAGTTAACCAAAGAACAGCATCAATGATGATCGCTAATTTACAATCATCGATGTTCCTAAAGCTGGCTCTGCTTTCTTCATTGATCTCCTCTGCCAGCAGCAACAACACCATCCAATTCTTCATCACCAGTGCCGGAGGATTCACCCGTTATTTCACTGAAGAATCCAATGGCACAAGATATGGGATGCAATTCCAAAATCCCGTCTACACCAACAAAGGCGGGGAACGAATCGGAACGAATCAAGGCTATTCATTTTGGTTCCCAGACGATTCGTTCATGCTCGAGCATGATTTGGATATTGGACAATCAGTGGATGCATTATTTAAGATGCCTACGAGGACATTCTTTTTGTTGAATGGGACTATTACGGTTGTTAATGAGGCCGTTGTGCAGGCTACGGGGATGTATTCAGAGTTTCAGGGAGGATTCCTGCTTGAGAATGCCACCGGGACGTAAGTTACTCTCAATTTCAATTGCTCGTTTGTTGACTGTTGACTGCATATAACTTGAATAACTTTTGCTCACAATATCTCTTTTTGCTTTGTAGAGATCCATATGAAGCCGACATTTATTTGATGCTTCCTTCATCTCGTAGTGGTAACGATACTTCGGCTGGATGTGCTTTGAATTACCTCATCGGTTGGATTATCGTCGGTGTGTCAATGTTATGGAGCGGTGCTGGGTGGGTGTAGATGTCTCAGCGAAGTGCAGGATATCACGTTCTGTTGCAATGTGCTGGTTGTGGATTAGTTGCATTGATATAGTATGGGATAACGGGGAAAATACACTGAAAGTGAATGCATAAGAAGAAATCAAATTGTATCCCCTGATAAAAGAGCTGCTAAAATATTTCATGAAAGAGTACAGATGATGACGATTGAGTAACGTTACAGTTAAATAGCAGTAGTATTGTAGAATACTGATCAAAACTCAGTTGTTTCCACGGCCAGATGGAGTCCTCGCGTTTTGAACGAAGGATCAGAGAGTATGTTAGAAGAATGAAGAGTAATGGATCGAAATCAAATCGAAGAAGCATGGCGTTAGAGATGATATGCAAGAAGTATCGAGTCAACCATTCTGCAGGGCAAATGTTATTCCAATTGCTATCAGTGCCCCAATCGTACACCCTCCCAACAACGAACAAGAAATTGCATTACCAGCAATATTCTTATTTCGACGAGTCTCTTCATTCTTGGGAGCATGTATAGCACAGGACGTCCCAAGCGCACCATTTGTGATACCCAGCAGAAAGCAAATTGTTAGTGATATCTCCAGCAGGGAAATATTACCATCAATCACATCTGATGCCAAAATGATGAGCAGAGGCACGAATACCAAGAAGCGAAGTAGTGTCATTCCGAACAGGTATTGTTCAGCAACAAGCAAGATAGCTTTGTTCCTGGAGGAGGAACCAAAGCGACCTAAAGCAGCAGGCATATTGGTGGCAGCATCGTGGTGAATACACCATCAGTGCAAGATCTAGAGAGTGACTTGACGGAGTTGAGTTGGGGAGCCGACGTCGAGATCTAAAAATCTAAAGAGGTCTGTTAACCCTCGAAACTCACTACATAGGGTTATCGAGGCTCCCAGTTGACACGCGTCAATCGGACGGCGAACACAGAAGCAGCGCCGAAACGACGAGGAGGAACCACGGCAACCTAGCACAATTGTCCTCTCCATAAAAAAGCACCGACGCATAATTAAGTTCATCATGAAGATCCAAATTGCTTTCCTAGCACTCTTCTTGGCCACAGCTCACGCTCGGCTCAACCACCCTCAGCATAAATCGCTCCGTGAAAGCGACAAACACCACTACACTCCGGTTCCTAAGGGAAGCTCAGTTGCGTTCGAGTGTGACTCGAAAGGCCATAAACACTGCTGCGTGGAAGGCGACTTCCAAAATTTTAGTGGTTTAAAGTCAAGTCACTTTGGAGGCGGAAAGTGTGAGGGGAGAAGCATGAGATATGGCAGGTTTCTTCAATGCAAGTCGGAATCTTGCCACGTTGTTTGCGACGGAAAATGTCAAGTGGCTGTGGGAGTTGTGAAAGTTCCAGATGGTAGCGGCGGTTCTGCACCGCGTGGAGGTGTTTCCCATTATGGTAATACTGGGCGTGGTCGTCATGGCCGTGATTATGATGAGAGTTTCCAATCTGGAAATGAAAGTATCATGTCACTAAGTCGAGATCATAATATCACTGACGCTGCACCTGTTAGATCAGTTGGTCGCTCTGGAGGTTATCACGATGATGGTTCTTATAATCATCGTAAGTCCCACAGTACTGCACCAGCTGAACAAGAAGATGGTCCTGAATCTGGTAATACTATTACTCGAAGTGATCGTAATGTTAGCGGGGGAGATTACGATGGCCCTGATCACCGGAAGTCTAACAGTCCACCATACTGGATGGACACATTCGGTAAGTGATGACTATTTCCTACTTCTGATGGTGCTATTTTTGATCAAAAGCCAAATGGTCTAATTCGACTTTAACATCACTGTGCTCTGCCATCACTTCTTCGAACGCCATCCTCGTCCCCGCTCGTTTTAGATGAGTTTGACACCGAGTCCGACTTTTGGCTAATGGACATGGAAAGCAGTAATTGAGTAGTTGTAACGCACGCCCCAAAACACCTACCCGATTGTGTAGCAGGAGAGATGTCTGGGGGCAAAAGCACATCAATTCCATTTGATACAATCTTACTAACACGTACCAAGGTTAGGCACGAAAACAAGAACAGGAGAGTAATGTGGAAGGACAAAAACGAAGAATGGTGCTTCGAGAATATAACAATATCATAAGCTAGAAAAATTTAGCTTCAAAGTTTTGTTCTGCGATGAATTTGAACAGCTTACTTGTTGAAGTTGGGTAGGAAGGGTGTGCTTGTGCAGTATTCTGTTTCATCTTTTCCTTTTCCCGTCATCACCACATTATATCTCTTGAAAAACATGAGCCATGTTACAGTACTCCAAGGGAACGACTCTCTTAAGTAGTGTGTTTGTGTGGAAAATTGATTATGTGAAGGGAGGAAGAAGGAGCAAGGAGCGTCTCAAACGAACACCTGTTGCTGTTGAAACTGAAACTCGCAAAAAGCTTGCCGACTTCCTGCTCTCAGGTCGTCCTGCCACAGATATGCAAAAAACATGCAAATAAGGGAAACTGATCTAAACTGATGCAATACAATGCAAGCTGAAAGAAGCAAGCATCATTAACAGCAAACGACATACTTATGCTCATCAGATCACGAAGTCCCAGTCTTCTCTTGGTCCCAGGTCCCAGTTACCGGGGAGCTTCAAGTCCAAGGAGGTCGACACGCGTCAAAATGAAAGCACGAACCCCTTGACACCAAAACACATCCAAAAACCGATACGAGGAGAACTCTCTGCATGGCAAGCACATCACTCTCATAAAAAGCATCGAAGCACATAAACAAGTTCATCATGAAGCTCCAATTCGTTTTTCTCTCACTCTTCTTGGCCACAGCTCACGCTGGGCATGAGCCGAAGGGCCTCCGTGGCCGTGTAGGCGATGATCAAGATCAAGACCTTGAACTTCTCGATCTCGGTTACACTCATACTGTGGTTCCAAAGAGAAGCTCTGCTACGATCAACTGTGGCTCGGGCAGTCAGTGCTGCGTGACAGGAAGCTTCAAACAAATCAACAATCAAGGAGGCTTTACTTTGGGAAACAGTGGAGGCGGAGGCTGTCAGGGCTTCACCATGGAGAATGGTAACTTGAGCACCTGCGATTCGCAGTCGTGTTCGATTTCTTGCGAGGGAACTTGTAATGTGAGTGTTTCAGCTGGCGGAAGTGGTGGTGGCGGTGGTGGCTATGGTGGTGGCTATGGTGGCGGAGGAGGAGGTTACAGCGGTCCATACGGTCCAGGACAAAACACTCCTTACTACAACGGTGGATACGGTGGAGGCGGAGGAGGTTACGGTGGCGGCTACAATGGCAATGGAGGAGGAGGGGGCGGTTACAATGGTCGCTATGGTTATGGTGGAGGAGGGGGTGGTAACAATGGGAATAATGGTGGCTATGGTAACGGTGGTTACGGTGGTTACGGTGGCGGAGGAGGTGGTGGTGGTGGTGGGAGCAGTCAAGGTGAGACATGTTGCTTCCGATATTATTATGATATGAATACAACTTCATCATCTTACCATAACTCGACGCTTTTCTCTCTTGTGCTTTCCAGGAAAGTGGGATGGAAAGTGTAGTTCTTTGGGTGCATCTAATTGTGGCTACGTCAGCGAAAGAATGTGCACTTACTCCGATAATGGATGTGTTCCCAATCTTAAGACTCATGAATTTGGTAAGTGATCATGACATTCTTTCCTACTCAGTCTATGCACTCTTTTGATTAAAACTTTCAACTCTATCACAATCTAATGACACGCTTTGATAACTTCTTTGACCGCGCTACCGCGCCCATGCTTGGTAGATGAGCCTGAGTCCGAAGACAGCGGCGACTTCTGGCAAATGGACATGGTTATTGAAGAGGAGTAGCTGAGCAGCTATGAAGATGAAGCCCGTGAGCAAACTAATTGAAAAAAGAGAGATGTTTTTTTGGGGGGCAACCAAGAACCAAGAGGACATCTGCGATTGATATATCGGGGTTCCTCTCGATCTCGATCTCAATCTCAAGCACATAAACAACAGAGCAGAGTGAAGCGAAGAATGAGAAACAGACAAAGTAGATACATGATAATAAAGTAAGCGAGAGAGTTTTGGCTATAAGCTCTTTGATTCATGTTCTTTACAGTGCTACTTGGCTCGAGTAGGAGATAGAGATATAATCACCCTACCCTCGATTGGGCTACACCCGCTCGGCGAAGGTGCAAGCTCTGTCCTAAACAAGGAACCTAAAACCTACTCCTGCTCAGAGTAACAATGAAATATATCATTCATCTTTCTCAACGTTGACATTAGAGTTGCAACAATTTGATCCGAGAGTGTATACCCTGATCCCTTGCTGTGGCTGTGGGATGTCTTCTCAAGTTTTGAGCTGCCACAAAGAGTAAATCTTCTAAATATATCACAAGAGAAGATGATGATCAATTCGAACAGTTTGAGTTCTACATAGATTTCCAAATTATATGCTGTAGCCATGTTGTTGCTTGTGGTTTGGTTGTGATTCTGTGAAGGGAGGAAGAAGGAGCGAGGAGCGTCTCAAACGAACACCTGTTGCTGTTGAAACTCGCAAAGAGCTTGCCGACTTCCTTCTCTCAAGTCGACCTGCCACAGACATGCAACTAAGGGAAGCTGATCTAAACTGATGCAATACAAGCTGAAAGAAGAAGCATCATTAACAGCAAACGACGATGTCGATCGGATCCGAAGTCCCAAGTCCCAGTCTTCTCTTGGTCCCAGTTACCGGGGAGCTCAAAGTCCAAGGAGGTCGACACGCGTCAAAATGAAAGCGCGAACCCCTTGACATCAAAACACATCCAAAAACCGATACACTCTCTGCATGGGCAAGCACATAGCACATCACTCTCTCATAAAAAGCATCGAAGTTGCTTACGGCAACCTAGCACAATTGTCCTCTCCATAAAAAAGCACCGACGCATAATTAAGTTCATCATGAAGATCCAAATTGCTTTCCTAGCACTCTTCTTGGCCACAGCTCACGCTCGGCTCAACCACCCTCAGCATAAATCGCTCCGTGAAAGCGACAAACACCACTACACTCCGGTTCCTAAGGGAAGCTCAGTTGCGTTCGAGTGTGACTCGAAAGGCCATAAACACTGCTGCGTGGAAGGCGACTTCCAAAATTTTAGTGGTTTAAAGTCAAGTCACTTTGGAGGCGGAAAGTGTGAGGGGAGAAGCATGAGATATGGCAGGTTTCTTCAATGCAAGTCGGAATCTTGCCACGTTGTTTGCGACGGAAAATGTCAAGTGGCTGTGGGAGTTGTGAAAGTTCCAGATGGTAGCGGCGGTTCTGCACCGCGTGGAGGTGTTTCCCATTATGGTAATACTGGGCGTGGTCGTTCCCGCTGGTCAAACTGAGTTAAGCAAGTGCAGCTTTTGTGCTGTTAGTGATGGAAACTGCTGCTTGTATGGTTGCAATTAATGTTGCATACCGAAGAAAGAGAGATGTCTAGAGGGGCAAATGAATGGGGGGTTCAGAAAGCATACATGATAATAAAGTAAGCTGGCGATTTTCAGCTATTTGAGTTTTGTCGATTTATCTTGCATGTTGTGCTACTTGAGATATCGAGAAGAGGTAAGAGAGTGTAGCTGAGGTTATCATCCTACCCTGGATGGGCTACACTCTTGCTGGACAGCTCGCTTGAAGGTGCAAGCTACTCTGTCCTATTTTACATTAGAAACCTGACTGCACCTTCTCCTACTCCTGCTGAGTATCATCAATAGCAGCAATGTCGACGTTCCAAGAGGTTACATCTAAATATCACAAGAGAAAGTGATCAATTAGGATAGCTCTTTGTGTTTGATTCACCTGCAAAGTACAGATTTTCATGTTGTTTTGCACCACTTACCACTCAGCTCTATTGACCATGTGTGCTCTCTCCCCCTCTGATACAATAGCTGGTAGCGTATTATTCTTATTGCTTAGGCTTATTAGTTTCAACACCCAGTAAGTGATTCAAAAGATAATATCAATTACAACATATTACTCTACTTCTGCTCTAATGATTGATATATAATATATATATATAATGTTGTCAACATCAACATGACACTATGATATATGATGTGTAAAGGTGAACACCTCTTTTGACCACAGAGAGTTTTGTATGTACAAGGAACTCTCTTCTTCTTTCTGTACAGTGCAGTCAAAGTAAGTGTGTGTGTACACATCATGTACTCTATATCTCTAAGGACTCAATGAGAGTAAATAGTCGGAACTATACGATGCAGAGGATCGAACAGTCACTACAGGTGTACTCTCCCCAACCTCTACATGACTCTCCTCCCTCACTTGACCATTCATGACCAAAGAAGAGGAAGATGAGGATGGAGGTACCACCACCTCCTCCTCCGAAGAAGAAGAAGGGAGAGCACTATTAAAAGGAATAACCCTACAATCCAACCCCTCCTTCACCAACATATCCCCAATCAACAAACAATCTTCACGGGTCCATGTCCCAATTACCGAGAAGCCCTGATGTTTGGCGAATAGTGAGAGACTGTGGGCCTTTTCGTAGGTTAGTTGGTTATTATTGTTAGAGAGGGCGGTTAGAAGTGTCGTGGTGGAGTGTTCTATGGACACTTGGTTTTTAGTGAATGTTCTGTAATATATTCGAATAATTGGTGGAGCAGATGGTTTTGTGAGAATTCTCGGAATTTAAAATGACAGAGAATATTATGGTAGGGCGATAATAAATAGAGAAAAGGCAACTTACGAAGGCATGAGAATGACATGAAAAAAGTCATCATCGTGACGTTCTTGATTTTGATCATAGAGATATTCCAACAACCCCCGCTGCTGTGGCTGATCATTGATGGGCGATGCCAGCGAAGGCGGTGGGGATGATGGACGCCTCAAACTTAACCGCTTGGCACGTAATTTATCCAATTCCGACAAATTATTATTATTATTGGAAGAAGCAGTGGCATCTAGTTGAAAAAATAATGATCTATGAGATGCAGCGGCATTGGCGGATGACATTGGTGATATGGCCGAATAATGAAATGCCGATACGATCGATGAGGATGAGGTGGCGGCGGAGAATATAATGGCAAAGGCCATTGATGCGGATGACATTCTTGCTGATCTCATGGTCGATGATAATTAGATAGGAGAGTCTGTTGATAGTGCTGCTTTGTTGGTGTAAGTACTTTTATTGGGGTATTGGAGCTGTGTTTTATGGCAAGATAGCAATGCTTTGCTAAAAAAGAACATCATCTCGGACAAGCTGCTCGTGCTTTTGCTGACGCCGTGGACAAAAAGAACTTCCGAGTACAAAGTGCCCACGACGGTTCACGCCTCGCGTGATTTGACAGTTCACGCCACGTCTCTCTTTTCTTATAACATCATGTCACACAAATACAGACTTTTTAGAAAAATCCAAAAGACGTTAACCCATCGCCGTGAACCATTGTGTGCCGACTTGCTTCTGCTTGCTTTGAGAATTTTTTAGGAATTTTTTTGAGACAGTTGTCGCGTGTCAGCTGTTCGGCAGACAGCTTGGTAAAGGTTATTCATATTTAAGGTGACTATCAAGTTTTAGAGTAAATCTTAGTGTAGTTATAGCAAGATACACTAGTAACCGTTTTTGTGTTGATGTCAACAAGCTGCCGGCCCAACAGATGTCAGTTTTCGGTGTTGTCTTGCTTGCTTATTTATGGGGGTCTTTGGGGGGGTCTTTCAGGGTCTTGACCCTGTGCTCTTGCACTGGGAGTAGAAATGTAGACTATCCAAAGGAGGAAGCAACCTGTTCAACTAAATCATCCGCGTCACTGTAGAGCTGACGTAACTTCTCAATTGTCTCGTCGTCTGTGGACCACATCCCTCGTCCATTAGCTTCAAGTAATCTCCTGAAAGGATGCAAGGTAAAATAAGAGTTTCAGTCATCTTATGGACAAAAACGTCCATAGAAGTTCACATTACCTGGACACGTACCGAACAACATTCTTGAAAGCCTCTGGATTATTCTTTTGAAGACGCTTAGCCACTTCTTCATCAAGCGCATATCTTTCGGCCGCTTGGTCAAACACAAAATTATCAACTTCAGCTGTGGCGGCCCATCCAACCATGGCTGTCATTCGCTGACTAACTTCACAAGCTCCTCCGCTACCTTGTTCCAACATTGCATCACGCCACTTCGGATTCAAAAACTTGCTCCTATATTCCATTCTCAGCACATCTTGTTTTGAGGAAGGAAAAAAGAATGACATCGTAAGTTATATAAAGCTTGAGGGGGTCCTCGAGAAATCATATATCATGGCAAATCTAGAGACCTACCTTCGACGTCCTTCACTTGGACTTTTTCATCGGATCCGCCAAATGCTTCGATAATTGATACTGCTACTTTCTTCTTTGCTCCTGAATTTGGATCTACTTGCTTTCGGTTTTCTGCCGCCTTTTTCAGAGCTCCGGTATTACTGTAATACTCTTGAATGTCAGTCAATCCGTACTCTACAGAATCGATCTCCTGTACAACCCTCTCTGTTGTGGACAAGAGTTTGTCAAGGACTTCGGGCCGAGCTGTCCCAGACCTTACTCCACCCCCTCCTTCACTACGGCCGTAAGCGTAAGTGTTACGTCCTCTCCATATCTCCCCGAGAGACTCGGTTTCGTCCCAATCACCATTCCCGACAACTTCATTCACCATACTACCGTAGTCGCCAGGAGGATTTGAAAACAATCGAGCTGCCGGTCTTTCGGTACCAGTAGCTTCCAAATCAAGACAATGCTTCTTGATATAGTTCATATCAGGGCTTTCTTCTGCAACCGAAGCACGCTCAAACATATCATCAAGCAAATCAACAATATTAGCAAAAGAATCACGGAAGATCCCAGACAAGCTGGCCAAAACATCAACACGAGGTCTACCCAACTCCTCCAAAGGGACCAACTCAAAATTGACAGTTCGTCCAGTTCCTTCTTTCACAGGTCTTGCTCCTACGAGAGCCAACACAATTGCGATGGCTTCGCCACGAGTTTTGATTGTGTCTAAACCCCACAATGTCACAGCTATCGTTTCGGGGAACGCACCGTCGTTGCTTTCTTGGTGTTGTCTCAAAATCTCTTCCGCTGCTCTTTGTCCTCTTGTCCATGCCCCTTCACTTGGCATCCTGTAAGGGTCTAAAGCGTGTATATTCCTCCCTGTAGGCAATACTGAAGTCCCATCGCGGAGCAAGTCTCCGCCTGGACAAGGCTTCACATAACCACCATTAAGTGCGGTTAAAACTCCGTCCATTTCCTCGGTATTTCGTTTAAGTAGTTCGACGATTTTCAATGCCTCTTCTTTCAGTGGTTCGTCATCACTTGTTTGAGTTCCGCTGATATCAGAATTGTCGCCCATGAAATTGTCCGCAAAGGATTGTAGCCATGACAAAAAGGAGTTCCTCGGTTGAAGTTCTGTTGACTTTTGCTCTTCGTGAGACAGTGCAATCACATCTTCAAGTTCATCCACGGTCAATTTGTCGTCAAAATAAGCATTGAGGTATGACAGTAATTCTTTATCTGTCGGCTGCCCACCAAGTGTATGGAGTCCACAAGAAAAGAGCCGTTCCTCCAACGTTACCAAATAGTTTGACAGATCTGCAACCCAAGCATCGAAGTCCTCAACATTAACAGAACTAAAATCAAGCTCCCCCTCGGAGTTCTCTACAGAGAAACTGAATGGCAAATCGGCAGTCATACCAGCTCTCTCGCACGAACCCCAAATTGCATCTCGAAGATCTGATCGACTATCTTCGCCTGACCGATATTCATTGACAAGGTCTTTCAGATTTGCCAGCTCCAGATAGAGTCCTGCTCTTCCGTAAGGGGGCACGTTGTAACTAACTAGTGTTCCATACCCACGCCTCTTTGCTAGAATTGATTCTGAAGGATTGTTTGCAGCGTACACATAGATATTGGGAGTGCCTCCAAGCAGTTCATCAGACCAACTCTGTCTGTCATTGCCAAGTGGCTGACCAGGAAGCCATTCTACCGTTCCGTGCATGCCTAAGTGTACCACAGCGTCTGTTCCGAAGCCTCCCTTTTCTTCCGGAAGCCTCATCCATTCGTAGGCAGCTGTATATTGTGGATGTGGTGTCAAATCTCGCTCAAATAGGAGACGCATCGGATCACCTTCGACACCTAACAATGGCTGAACAGTTACTGTATAATCGTCACGAAAGAAGAGAGAATGCATTAGAAATAGGTAAAATGCAATACAAAGCGCAGTTAATGACGTTTGACTTACTCCAAACATTCCCAAGCTGCAAGCCATTAATAACCATTTCACCCTTCATATTCATCCCTGGTCCTCTCTCCTTCTCCGGCCAACTTTTTCGCACCTTCTTGGCCATGTATTTCCCTAGTATCTTTTCCAATTCATCAAAGTTCATGTCTTTCCCAAGCACAGTTGCCCCCGCCAATCCTCCACCAGGCCTTGCAAGGGTTTCGGCGACAGTCTCGTCGCCATTCTTAGCTCGTTGTATTCGTTGTTCAATTGCAGATTGCATCTTGTCAGATCCTCCGGCAATTACCGAATTTTCGGAGCAAATGGCCAAAGCTGCAACCAAACTTTGACCGCTCGCATCTGGATCAGTCGCAAAGTCGCCCACATTGTACCCCTCCTCATGCAATCGTTTCAACAGCTGTTCCAGGGAGTTGGGCACGTCCAACAAGGCGGCTGTTCCAACAGCACCCACGTTGGGCGGGAAACCATACAGCATGACACTAATCTTGCGTTCTGCAGGAGGTGTCTTTCGAAGATTCACCCATCCACGGAGACGACTGCACACTTTTCTTACACGTTCGGGAACCAATGCAATCTTGTCCCCAACTAAGCCTCCCAAAACAACCGTATCAATTGCCCCATCCAACTCGGGCAACGAATACAAAACTACCGATTGCAAACCCAGCACCCCATTCGATTGCCACATGGGTATACTCTGAAGTAACAACGGACTCGCAACAACATATGGAACATCCATACTTCCCAAAAGAGCCGCAGCCACATCCACATTCCGTCCTGCCTCCATCGATCCCGCTGGTCCTCCCACGAGTGGAAAACCAATTGTCGATACAATTGCATCGACACATGTTGCCTCATTGGGTTTGTATGTGGAATCTCTGACGATCGTCCCATGTGACACGCCCTCAATTTCATGTTGAGACGTTAGCCAATCCCTCACAATCGTGTGGGCCTCAACTCCATTAATAAATACTGGGATGGGTAGGAGCCCCTCCGATTCAAAGTATGTGATCAAGTCTTGGATGTAGCGTTGATTGGTTATGACATGTTTCCGGTAGAGGAGGAGGGCAATGCGGGGTGAGTCGTTGGGTGCTAGTTTGAACTTGCGTTGTTTGGCTAGGTTGGATGTTGCGGGGGATAGTCTCCATTCCATATCTGTTGAATGTGGGAAAGAGGGGGAGAGAGAGATGGTGCAGACGATTTGATGAGATGAACATGATGCCAGGGCGATCTTCATGACGTGATATAGAGAATATATTAGACTCACATGATTTGGGATTGGACGCATACCCATCTAAGAGTGGATGCAACAATCCAATGTCCGGTGTAACTTCCAACTCTGGCAATGTCAATGATTTCAATTCATTCTGTTTCGTTTCATTAACTGCTCCACCTTGATGTTGCTCTGTAAGATAACGCTGCACAACAAGCTGTAACATGGCCTTGACATTATTCAAACCCCCTTGATTCCAATAGCGGTATGCTTCTAGCCAGCAGCGTAGATCACTGGCCTTTTCTCTGTTCATGATACGAAGTGTGACAATATGAATATATGGTACGATGCAAATGATAGCATGATATCAAGCAAACAAGTTCCGAAAAAGCTACTCACCCCGGAATGAACTTCAACAAGTCCGGCCCAACCTTTAGCATTTTCAAATATCCATTAATCTTATCTTCCTCCTTACCTGATGAAAATTTGTTCAATATCGCCTTTACAGCCGGAGGTGGTCCATCACTCCCACTCCCACCAGCACCACCTTGCTTTGCCTCCATGGTGAACGAACCCACCTTATTAAACGCCATGAGTTCAGTAGCACACTCAAACAACAGTCTCGGACCCTTGACATTAGGCAACAATTCGGATACCGCGAGTACATCGTCATAATCAAAAATTAAGGAGCCAATGAACAAATCAGCATTTTGAACGGCCGTGGCATATTCGGCGGGTGAGGATCGGATATCGGAATCGGCAAAGACTTGTAGATGAATGTTTTGGGAGAGCGGTGGGGGGAGGAGTTGTCCTGCCTTTTGGTAAAGGTCTCGGTTGAACGATTCGAAGCCCGTTGTTAGTACTATGTTGACCATGTTGTTAGGGTTGTTGTTTTCTGCTGAATTCTTTTCAATTTCGTCATCGTCGCTGATATCATCATCATCATTGAAGGAAGTAGCAATGGCTTCCGTATCGGGTGTCAGTGTAGAGCCAAGTCGAGAGATTGCGATCCTTCTTTTATTGCTGGGCCGCAGCAAACTTGTGTGCTCTTTTGATGATCCTATTGTAAAGCCATTTGCGATCCAAACTACGGCGGACGATAATATTATTATGAGCGTAGAGGAGAGACTAAGCAGTCTCCAAGTAGTCATGTTTACCACCATTTGCTTGCTTGCTTCTTGCTATATCAATGTTGTCTGTACACATTGCATTGACTTCAATCACAACACAAAGATTTTGGAAGGATCGATGAGAAGCGGAAAGCGGAAGCGGGAAGCGGAAAGCGGAAGCATGTACTTATGTGCCATGTTGCGTAGCACAAATTTATTGCATTATCACAATCATCACAATAATTTTTCCCGACTTCAGCCGACTTCTCAAGTTAACCTAAATTTGAAGGTACCTGAAGGTACAGAACACGTGTTCCATTTTGCATGCGTGGCACTTCAACTTACCTTTATGTACAAATCATCACATAGACATCTGTGAGATATCTGTTAGACATCTGTGAGATGTCAAGCGCAGGTCAAGCGCTATGGCTATATACTCCTACCTGAAAGCAGCTCTTCATCTTCAGCTTACCTACTCTGAAATCGTTGGTAAATGAAATTCCATTCGGACAAATTAATTAATCTCGGAGTTTTCCTTTTAAAGACAGGTATGTATCGTATGTGTCACACTTCTGTCGATTCTTCCTCTTGATCGATGACCCGGTTCTTGATTCAAAGACCGCTATTCTTTGACAGGAAACCGCTGTTCTTGTGTTTGACAGGTTATCGTATTCCTCGCCGTCCCAGTAGCCATTAAAAGTGAAAACGCGTTGACTGTATTGCCTGCATCACTACGAGCAATCTTCATTAAAATGTTGAAGTGAACGAGGATTCTGAATCTTCTTGAAACTGAGCTGTATTTTGTAGTCATGAAGATGATCCTCGCGAAGTCGCTTCTGGACGGCGTTGGAAGAGTACAAAATGAGGATGATTGGGACGATCTCAGCCTCAATCATCAGCAACAAGCAGCTATCACCGCCCCTCCGTTGTCACGTATAGAGTCATTACACAACACGGCCGAGCCAGCAGCAGCAGCAGCCGCCGCTTCGTCTCTGGACGATTATCTACGCAAGTACCCTTCTGTTTCTGACTTCGTTTTATCCATACCGAGTCGTAAGGAATGTAACCAGGAGTTTCCTCTACCTGCCGAGATGCCGTCAGACAACGAGCAAAAGAATGAAGAAGAATCATGTGATGATTCAATAGTGAGCGACATAACTGAGATGACCTACCGCGCCGAGCTAATGAAAGAGGTGAGCAGCGAGAGAAGTCATGCATTTGCTTTCATATGTTTTGTACAGCCTCTAACTTCATCTTTTTGTTTTGTACCCTGATCAAGGCAATCAACATCGAGTATCAGAAGTTCAGAAAGCAACATGTGGAGGCAAATCCAAAAGAAATTGCAACAATGTTCGCTCACACCATGTCATGCCCAAACATTCAGGCGAGTGTGAACTCTTTCGTCAACACTGAGTCTGCCAAGAAGAAGGCTGAAAAACGCCGAAGTGACTTGGAAGGGATATCAGAAGAAGACGAGCCTAGTTGCGACCCTACCATGCAAATGCGGGTTGACGAACTATTCGTTGAGTTTGGGGTCAGACCGTCAAGATCAATTCCACAAGAAGAGAGTACTACGAGAGAGAGACCATCCAATGAGCAGCGCATTGTTCCTGATCATCACCTCGATTCAGTCATCCAACTGAAGTTACAATTGGCTCAAAAGCAGGCCGCCTATGATGAGCTATCAAGCAAATATGTCGCAATGATGCTACAGAAGAGCGAGCAGCAGAAGCTGCTGGCTGAAAATTCAAGTCTGAAGCGAGAGAATGAACGCCTTCGAGCACAGCTAGATCAAGCTGGCATATCTTCCGCTGCACCAAATCTAATGAAGTTATCTTCCTTCAGCCTATCGTCTGGCTCCTCTACCTCTAAGTCCAAGCTATCCCTCTCGTTTACGCAAGGGTTTACGAGAAGAAACGACGCTACCTCACCACAGTTACCCCAGGATTCAACTCATAGCTTTTCTAGCATGATGAATGGTTGGAGAAATAGGGCTGCGTGAGATCTTAGGTGAACTTTAGGTTAGGTATTTCGGAATGACTTCTTCAGCGGACAAGTTCTTCCCAAAATATAATGAGACGCGAGACCGCACGCTATTGCTATCCAACGTGGTCCGTCAAGCTATTGATTTGTACAAAATAAATGTAAACCTCACCCTACGAGATTATCATGCATATCGTTGGCAATGTTGTTCCATCTTCTTAGAGTGTTATACATGCGGCAAGAAAAGAAGGTAACTTCATGAATATCAATTGACATATACTCGGTGGTTCTCATGCATTTTCGATTTCTAGAATTACCATGGAAATGTTCGATGGAATAATTGAATGCTGATCTCAGCAAACAAATATAACTGCTGCTACATTCGATTTGGATTAGATTCGATGCTTTGCAATGAGTCAAAGCGATAGAGGGTCTCGCAAGAGCAGATTGATATCACCCTCTTTTGCCTTGACAGCAGCATTTCGTATTGTTCAGAATTGAATGCAGCTTTCGCCTCCACACGTTCGTCGCAATCCTCCCTGAGTCTTTTCCAGTGGAGCTTTTGGCATTCAACCGAAAAGTACCTAGTTTTTCTCGCAACATCGGGTGCACTAGACACTAGCACTAGAGCATCTTGATCTTGCTGCGCTCTACCCTCCCTCCAGGCAGGCTGCAGTTCACGTTGCGACAACGTCCCAACTTCTTCACGGACTCTAGTAATGGTAGCTTTAGTTTAGTGGACGTAAACTGCTATCACTTCCTCAGACTTCCTCTAAGGAACAGGCCAAAAGAGCATAGGTACAAAAAATAATTAGTGGCAGTGCTGGATGTGGCTTGGCTATTGTACCATAACAATTTCAATCAGGGTACAAATAAGTAGGGGTACTCGTATTGTAAAAGAGTACTTAGATGTGCTGGATAGGCCGCCAAAAAACTAATAGTTCAATAGCATGCAAAAGTCATTGAGACATGGAGACAAATTGAGCGAGAAGCACAAAGAAATCCAGCGCCTACGACCTACGAAGCACAAGCAAGAAGAAGGGCCTACGAACAACAAACGAGCAGCCATGCTGCCATGCTATTGTACACTACATACTTCCAACGACGCTTCTGCAGGTTACGCTGTTGGGATGAGGGCTGATGATGATTATTTTGCCTTTGCTGGGGTCATCACAGATCATAGCAATAACAACAACAACAATATTAGCAATAGCAATAGCAGCATCAGTTATGATCAATCGACACCATCCACCCTCCACCTCCAGAAATCAATATCAATAAAGGAGACCATCCCGAAAAATGAAAATGCCGAAGATCACGACGAGAGCTTATACGATAAACCGACAGCGGATCAAACACTCATCTCGACCGATAACCGTTGGGATTGTGAGTGTGAGCCTGCTGGTAGAGGAGGTGTGAACGACGATTCTGCATCTCTTGACGTCTCCGCAATTACTTCTGTAAGAAGTGCATACACCCTGTCACCTGACCCGGTAACAAATAAACTACACTTTTCTTCGTTGGAGTTGCACGGGCGTCAGAATGAGATAGATTTGTTGAGAGGATGTTTTGACAGGTTTGTGGCCAAGTTGGCCGAAAGCGAAAGGACGTCCTCTGTAAATGATAGTAGAGGCGCCACATCCAAATCAAGCGAAGTGGTGTTTATCAGTGGCGAATCAGGGACTGGAAAGGTAAGTTAGAATCAGTGGATATACATACATCAATATGCAAAACTGCTGTAATATTTTTTGACTCAAAAACATATCTTTCTTTTTTGCTTGGTTGTCACGCCCTTTTTTCCAACAGACTGCTCTTGCAGAATCCATCAAAGAACGTGTAGCAACTTGCAAGGGAACTTACATCACCGGTAAATTCGATCTAAACCTACGTGAGCCATACTTTGGCATCATTTCCCTCTTTCGTGAACTTTGCGGAGAGATACTCGAACTCCGGAGAATCGACAGTGATACATATCAACAATTGTGCCATAGTATTACATCGGAGGTGGGGGACGAGATTGTTCTTCTGACCTATATTGTACCTGTGTTGGAAGAGGCGATAGAGATCCCGTTCATTTCGGGCGCAGTAGCTGATCAAGGCAACAAAGAGGCGAAGGAACGTTTAAAGTATGCCTTTCTCCAGTTCTTCCGGGTGATCATCAGATACTTTCGTCACTTGGTGATTGTGCTTGATGACTTACAATGGACTGATGCTCTGAGCATTGAACTGCTAGATGCCATTATCAATGACAGGGATGTAAGTATCATGTTTATTGGCATCTACCGCTCCAACGAAGTTGATGAAGCTCATTACCTCTCGAAGACGATTCGAGACATGCATTGCGCTAAGATGAAGAGGTGGGATCTGACTGAAGTATCAATCGGGAATTTGGATGCAGCCATCTGTGAAGAAATATTGGTACAGCTTTTGTGTGTACAACCCTGTACTGAAACCAGACGTCTGGCTGTCATATGTCACCAGCGTACAGCCGGGAATGCATTCCATTTACTAGCATACCTGGCGATGCTTCAAGAACAAAAGCTGTTGGTGATTCTTGGGAATAAGCCCAAAAGATGGACTTGGAACCTTAACCAGATTGAAGAAAAAACTGCAGTGACATCAAATGTTGTTGAGTTGATTAAGGTCACGATATCTAAGCAGCCACAAATGTTGAAGGACCTTCTTCAGCTTATTGCGTGTCTGGGTACTTCGTTTGAGAAAGATATTGCCATTTGTGCTTTTCCGCACATGCATGATGGCACTGATCCCAGTCAAGCTGGGAAGATAGTCGACGAACTTTTATCATTGGCTGTTCAAGAGTCCTTCCTTGATCGGCAGGGTGACTCGCGATTCTGTTGGGTTCATGATTCTATTCAGGCAGCAGCAATGCAGCAAGTTAGTGAAGTGGAGATGGTTGCATACAAGTTTATGCTTGGGAAGGTCCTTATCCAAAGCTTGGAGAAATCAGATGTTGAAAGTAACCTTTTTGAGATAGTCAACTTATTACTACACGTTGACGAGGAATGTCTTGGGATAGAAAAAATGATCCTGCTGGGTTTGTGTGTCAAAGCAGCAAAGGTACTGTTTCTCTCTTCGATTGATTGTTCAAAATTGTTCTTACAGATACAGATTCAACTCACTAAATTTTCACTTCTCTGTCGCAACAGAAAGCTGTGCAGTTCTCTTCTTTTGAGAACTGCGTCAGGTATGCAGAAAAGGGTATCTCCCTCTTGCCTCCGGACAAGTGGAATACGGCGCAGGAAGTGTCACTCGAGCTGTTCTCCCTCGTTGTTGAAGCTCATTTTAGCCTTGCTAATGCTGACAAAATGAAGGTCTACGGTGATGAGGTCCTAAAGCAATCAACGTTGACAGAGCTGGAAAAGGTTCGGGTACACAGCTGCAATATTAGCTTGGTCGGAGGGAGCATGATTGATGGTCAAGAAGCTCTCGACATGAGCATTGCTGTATTGAAGAAGTTGGGGTGCAAGTTTCCAAAGAACAAACTGCTTCAAGCACGTATTGCTCTCTCTTCGCTTGTAACTACCAAACTTCCAACAGAAGAGGATATTGCAAATCTTCCGATCATGAATGATCCAGCTAGGAAGGCGTGCATGAAGATTATGGTAAGTCATAGCTGGTGTGTACCTTCCCCACCTTGCTATATCAAGTATCCTCTGAATTTTGAGCTTCTCTCTATTTTGTAGATCAACGGGGCCACGTACAGTTATCATTGCAATAACGTTTTTGCATTCATCATGCTCACCAACAGGGCGGTGCAGTGGACTTTGAAATACGGCGTGGGCGTTTATTCTGCGCCCGCGTTCGCGATTTTTGGTATGATAAAGAAATTGACATCGTATACAAAGGGGGCAAAATTCGCTGACCGCGGGTTGCAGCTCCTTGATACTTGTGCAGACGGCAAAAATGCAGAGAGCAGAGTAATATACCTTTCTTGGTTCATGGTTTATCCATTTTCTAAGCCAATTCATTTAACTCTGAAGCATTTACTTCGTGGCTACAAGGTTGGCATGGAAGTTGGAGATCTGGAAAGTGCTATGTGGAACGTCTCGACGTACATTTGCAACTCGATTGTGGCTGGGAAGGCGCTGAAACCTTTAGCTATTGATTGTATGGCGTATATTGAGCAAATGAGAATGCTCATGCAAGATTATATACTTCACCAGTCGCTTCCATTCGCCCAAGGAGTGCTGAATATGTTAGGAGACGCGGAAGATCCATTGAAATTGTCTGGATCCGCTATGGTCNTTCGCCCAAGGAGTGCTGAATATGTTAGGAGACGCGGAAGATCCATTGAAATTGTCTGGATCCGCTATGGTCGAGGATGATTATTTGGCCATGATAGAATCATCTGATGCGCGAGCTATGAGCTTCCTCCACCTTCAGATATTCAAGAACATCATGTGCAACTTCTTTGGTGATTTCGAGCAGGGTGCCAAGCTTGCTCTTGAACGGGAGGACGAGTATGAGAAAAAGAATGGGTCTCCTCTCACGTTGGTAGATACTCTTCATCAAGGCATATCACTATACGCAATGGCACGTAAAACAAAAGAAAAGAAGTACATCAAGGCGGCGAAGAAAATCAGAAAGAAAGTCGAAATATGGCTTAAGAAGGGCAATATCAATGTTACCCATTATGTACCATTCCTTCAAGCAGAGGAAGCGGCACTCGAAGGCAACGTGGACGAGGCAACTCGTCTGTACCCATGGGCGATTTCTTTGGCATATAGTTCGGGGTTTCCACACAATGCGGCTTTTCCTAGTGAGCGATTTGCAGAATATCTCTTGCACGACTTGAAGGACAATGATAGGGCCGGGGATTTTTTTCAGGATTCGATCAAGTACTACACTGATTGGGGCAGTGACTATAAAGCTGATTTGCTGAAACAGAATTACTCACATTTATGGGATAAGAAAATCCCAATCGGCATTAATGTCAACNAAAGCTGATTTGCTGAAACAGAATTACTCACATTTATGGGATAAGAAAATCCCAATCGGCATTAATGTCAACCCTGACATTGTCATAAAAGCACCAGATGACAATGCTATTCAAGATATCAGTGACCCATCCTCTGCTGCTCAGACTACTGAGGCGAGTGGTGGACGTGTGTTGATCACAGCCATAGCCGCATCAACATCGAAGAAGCATACAGTGAACACAAACTTCAACACGTTAGACTTCGGGGAAGATTACGAACCCGGGAGGGGAGGCAACAATGAAGATTTCGCATCGGTGGATATCACCGCTATTACTACTCCGTGCGCGAAGTCACGTGCTGGGTCAATGCATGATCTTACAGCTGACTATGTAAGATCAAACATGGCTGAAGTCATTAGCATTGGAAGCAAAACAAATGAAGTTACGCGTTGCAGTGATAGTCAGACAAGTGCTGTGAAATCTGCACTCTCTCGAGATCTTCTGTTGGAAGAATACCGAACAGAATTGGGTCGTGGCGATATGAAGAGTGTAGCATTTCAGAGTGAGTGACGAAAGGTTGCTGCATTGCCTACATTTCATTTTGGCGTTGTCCTTCTTACGCATCTTTTCTCGTTTCCTTTTTGTATCGTAAACAAGTTTCTCTCCGTTGTTATCAAAATTGGCCCTCTTATCGTCCTCTAGTTGATGTTCAATCAGAGCTCGAAGCTAGTATCAGCGCATTGGTGAAACTAAACATGAAAAGCCACGAAAGGAGTCTTCAAGCCTATCTGCTTGTGGTCAGGAGGCTTCGTAACCTTGCTAGTACAGACGAGACCAATCATGGTTTCGAAGAGCTGCTGAAAGCGGTTGAACCCAATTCAAGTGTGTTTCATACCGTGAGAATGATGCAACTGGAACTGTTCGTGCTCTTTAAGGATTGGAAGGGTGCCATGCTCTGTCTGACTAAGGCTCCTGATACGCGTAAAGAGTATCAAGGAATGAATGTTTCAGTTCGCGGCATGTTTCTTGAGGCACTGGTGCACTTGAAGACATCAAAATATGCCGGAAGTTGGCTCGCAAGACGAAAAGGAAAAAGGAAAGCGATCAAAACATTGCAAAGACTGAATCGATTGGTGGAGCAGGGAAATGACCATGTGCGTCATTATATGCACATTTTGTTGGCCGAGTGTTATGCCTTGGAGGGAAACGCGAGGGCTGCGGAAAATAACTTCAAAGCAGCGATCTCAATTGCCGAACTTCTTGGTTTCTTACATGACAAAGCCCAAGCACACGACCTTGCCAGTGCTTGGTACAATGCGCAAGGAAAAAAATATTGGGCCGACTTTCACTTTGAATGTTCGCAGAATCTTTATGCGGAATGGGGCGCAACAGCAAAGACGCAGTAATTTTGATACAACTGAAACTTTTATTAATCGTTTCAATTGCAGGCTTGAACTACTTATCGAATGTTCTGATAATGCACCCTTAGAATACGAATAACTATAAACAACTTTCGGCAATACTGTACATTATTTTACTACTGACCAACAACCTACATCATTTTACACACCTTGCAAACCCAAACACGGTCCAAGAACACAATCTCTCAATCCACGAATAACTCCAGAATGCCAACCATGACACGATGCAGCAGCTTGATTCTCTTTATCTTTCCCTGCACCTGCAGATGTGTGTGTGGGTGGACACAATTCTTCCACATGTCGTCGTTTTACCACTCCATTCTCTTCCACAACCTCCTCCTTTTTCCCATCGGGCAGTATGTACACAGTCCGTTTTACCGTTCGTTGTTGGCCATGTGCAATACGTGTAGTAGTGGATATCAATGATGCTGTACTACCGTTGTTGTTGTTGGATGATGAGAATCGTTTGGAAGTGCTAAAGGTAACACGTGTACCAAAGTTGTGGCGTTCACCGCTGGCTATACTGGTCATAATTTCAGATTTGGAGGGGACATGTATGGAGAGGTGCTTTCCTAGAGGTTGTAAGGAGAAACCGACGCCGGATCTTTTTTGTTGTCGTTGCTGTTGTGCAGTGGTGTTTTTTGATCTACTCTGTTGTTCCTCACAATTATTGCTTTGAAATTTCGTTGGAGACTGAAGTAATTCATCAAAGAAGCTATCTTGCTTTTTTAACCCAATGAAGTTGCAAAACGGAGGCGGCGGTGTAGCAGTTGGGGCTGCCGATGATGACGATGTTGATGCATTGTTGTTGCCCGTCGAAGTCGTAGATGTTTTGTTGGTATAATACCCCCCACTCAAATTCTCAGTGTATGTGTATCCACTTCCACTGGCACTGGTGGCGGTCTTACTATTTCTATAACTTGTATTGTACCCTGCAGTGTCGGCAGCATCATCCCTCATTTCCGAGATGGGATCGCTCCCATCACCGTCGAACGCACCAAATTTGTACAAGTGGTCATACTGACTCTTTTTGCCAGGGTCCGATAAAATAGCGTAGGCGCTGGAAATTTCTGCAAATTTATTTGTCGCCTCCTCTTGCTGATGTTGATTCGATTGCTGCTGCCGATCTGGATGATATCGCAGCGCCAGTTTTCGATAGGCTACCTTGATCTGTGTAGGCGAGGCGTTGTGATCGAGACCCAAGGTGCTGTAGGGATCTCGCGATGGAGATGAGCCCCCGGACATGGTATATTTTTATATAGTTGATGATGCGCAGTCCAAAAGAGTCCAGCGGCCTCTCACCTCTCAAACGTCTGAAACAGCGGTCTGCAGTGGCAGCAGCTACTTGTTTGTCAGAGCAACCCAAGCCCAAGCGTTGGTCCTCAATACTTCTTTAATGCGGACGAAGTAAAGAAGTAGTCTTGCAGAGGTACCTACTTGTATGTGCTAGTCCTGCTTTATTTCGCGCTGCGCGCTGCTTTGGCTTTGTTAGTTGTTTGGCTTGGAGGTTGGCAGATAAGAGTATCGTAGTATCTAGAGCGGTAGATAAATACTCCTAATAAGTACTTACTTATGTAGGATACTCCTACTAAAAGATAAAAGAAATTGAGCGATGACTCTTATTTCTCGATTCTGAGAAGGATCGCCAAGCCACACTCAAACCTCTTCCGATTTCCCACACACGAGCCGAAGAAATATAATATATTATGTACCTTTTGTCGTCCAAGCCAATGACAAGCCAAGAAGCTAAGATAAGACAAAAGTAGTCGATAAAAATAGTAGACCTCAGTGTCAGTGTGGACGGGAGAGAGGGCAAGTCGTGTGTCCTTGATTGCATAGTTGCATGAATATTATTATTGATTGATTGATTTTCAGTAGCGATTTATATAGTTGGTACAATACAGGTTAGTTATATACTTGCTTGAGGCGGTGCACATGATGTGTGCTAAAAAAGTGAAATATTGGAAAATAACGTTGAGAATCGGAGTGAAATACAAAGCATTACTACTTAACGTTGTAGAGAGAGGATCGCAAATGCGCAAAGAAGACAGCAAGAGGTAAAAAGTAGAGATCAGCTAGTTCCGGCTTTATGCGCGATGGGCTCATATATACCACATCTCTCTTCGTTTGTGCTGCTTTAAATTACTTACTTCTTCCGGTCGAATAAATCACAGTATATTGCAGAGCTGTTGCTATTATTTGAAGCAGAATAATTTCTCACGCAAAATTCTTTCCTTTTCTCACCTTCTGCAGCTTCAAAGTCATTAATTCAGCAAAGAGACCTTTTCTTTGTTCACCTTTGTTTCGTTCTCCTTTTGTAGGAGCGACACAAGAGAGAGAGAGAGAGGGACAGAAACTGAAACTTTATTAAACAAACATCAAAATCATGTACCAAAACGCTCCGCCCCAAGGGTACAATATGAACGGAGGAGGGCCTCAAGGACCACCGCCGTCTCAACCACAATATGGGGGATATCCATCTTATCCCACTCGACAATTGTATCAGCAGCCAACAGGTGCCACACCAAATACCGCCCCTGATGCTGCCAACTTACCCACAACAACCCCCGCCACCAGCGGTAGCAGCAGTGGTGCAGTCTCCTCTGGTCTAATTCGACTCACCCTTCGTAAACCCATGGGTATAGTCTTCGAACCAACTCCCGATCCACATAACCCCTCCCAGCAACGGGGAGTACGAATCTGCGACTTACCCCGCACAGGAGCAGCGTTCCTCTCTGGTAAACTCCAAGTAGGCGATGAATTGCTCTCTATTAACGACAAGACCATGAGTCGTTCGACATTCGATGAAATTATGGATTTTATTATTGCGGCGGATAAGGAACGTGTGGATTTGTTATTTCGGAGACCGACGAAGGAAAAGCAGGCGCAGATGCAGGTGGTGGCGCAGCAGCAGGCGGCGATACATGTTTCTTCGCCGGAACCGAGAGAGTTGGTGAGTCCGACGGCGCCGTTGGGGCAGAGTCAGTCGAATTCTGTCAAGTGGGTGGATGATGGGAAGGAAACGAAATTGAATGTTGGTGGAGGTGGCATGAATGGAGGTGGAGGTAGGAAGGGTTGGTCAAGAAGAGATGAGGAGGATGATATGGAAGAGCCTCGTCGAAGTAGAGGAGGTGGGAAAAACAGTTCTTCCAAACGAAGGGACGAACGGGATGAAGTTAGCGTAGGGGACGACACTTATGATCAATACACTGTTGAGAGTCAAAGTCAATACACCATGGAAACGTACGAAGATGAAAAGAAAGGACGTAAGGGGAGACGTGGAGGTGTTACGAGGCGTGGTGATAGAGACAGAAGGTCAAAGCGCGATGTTATTGAATCGGGTGGCTTCTTGGATTTGTTAATCGATACGTTGTGTACGTCTGTGATTGGAAGAGATCCTTACAGTAGAAGAGGTGGCAAGAGCAAGTATGATGACTATGATGATGATAACACATATGATGATGGGACGTATGATGATGCAACCTACGATGATGGCACTTACGCGACATACGAGGAACGCGATCGCCGCCGTCGGAAGGATGATAGATCCTACGTGACTGAAGATGAAGGAACATTTGCTACGGAGGATGATGGAACGCGTACGGTTGAAACGAATGATGAATCGTACGTTGATAGACGGAAAGAGAGAATTAAGCAAAATTACCGTGAACACCAAATCATTGAAAAGGAAGAGAATAACCTTTCTAATCGCAAGGTTGCACAAAAAGAGGAATCTCCCAACGATGAAGGCGAACCCCCTGTGATCAAAAACCCACCACTGCAGGCAGCACCCGACCCACCTACGATGAAGACTCCTCAGCTTCAGAAAGATGAAGAATCTGCGGTGGACACCCTTCACGTTCCATTAAGGGAGCTTAATTTCGACCAAGATTACGCCGCCGACGTATCCGTAATGGAATCCTTGGGAGGGCCCTCTCTTCTTGTGGAGCGAGCACGGTTAGATTACGCCGGAAACGCAGGTGCTGGCCATGGTGCAAAGTTTGACAATCTCGAGAAACAAGATCCAGAGTTGGCCAAGCTGGTGGCAGTACACGGAAATGGATTCGAATGTGAGCTAGGCATGTCTAAAGAAGAAGCTGCGTTTAGAGACCCATTTGCTTTCTATGAACATGCTGTCACTGTATTGCTCCAAGAAAATGAACCAGAGAAGGTTAGGCTGCTGAGTAAATTGATGGCGAAATACAAGGGCAGGGAGAGGCATTTGATACACAAGCTCAGTGCCAGGTACAGGAAGGATGAGAAGGAAGGCGGTGACGCTGTGGAGACAAAGACAAGTGGCATGGAGAAGATTCAAGAAGGAGAGGAAGATACGTCAATAAATGACCCAACGAGGGCTAATGTCGATGCGATCGAAACAGCCAAAAAGAAGATGGAATCAGATGGATGGGGTGATGGTTGGCCACCAGCGATGTCAGATCCTTGGGGAAATAATGACGGCGGAGCCGCTGACTCTAAGCCCGAGAATGGAAAGCCAGCTGCAGCAGCTCCTGTTGGTGACGATTCACGTCCCTTGGATGATGAAGATTCTTACTCCGATGGCTCGTCATATACAGGTGATTCTGGCATGGATGGAACATCTCCAGCCATTATCGCACAAGTATCTGAACTTCTCAATTACGTCTACGGAAAGACCTCAGTTGCAGGCCAAATAGACCGAGTGTCGACCATCATGCGCGCCTACGAAGGCCGTGAGGCTGTCTTGCTTGAACTCCTCGAAACCAAGGCTCTTATCAAGGCAAATGCTGACACTAGTGGTGATGTATCGGAGATTCCTCAAAGCGTGAGAGATAACCCTGGTCTTAACGCTAACGCAGACGGTGGTGTATCTCCCACTGCATCTGAATCTCCCACACCACAGGCTCCCGCGCCGGTCGTAACCACCCCTACCGCTGCCAATTACTCGAAACAAACCAGCCCGCCTGCCGTGAAATCGCCGAAGAACGTAACTTCTCCTTCTGAAGGAACGACAGAATCGTCAAAATCCAAGAAGAAGAAGAAGGGCATGTTTGGGGGTATCTTTGGAAGCAGTAAAAAGAAGGACAAGAAGGGGAACTTTCCAATTTCAGCCTCCAAGAAAGGTCAGCAATTGAATGATGATGGATCAATATAATTTATCCATGTCGTTTGCTGATAGTATATGTATGATAACTGTGATTGAGGCTGCGATTGTGTGTGTCTGCGCCCTTCACTTTTAGTTATTACGTGCGCTAGAGAGTGTTAATGCGTATCATTAAATTACACAGAACTAGATTTACACCCCTGTATTGGATACTTCGGATGGCAAGACATTCCACCACCTATGCACTTAACACTAACAAGAGTGAAGTCAGTGCTCCCTGTAGTATTGGTTTCTGACATTTCTTTTAGCTTATGTGGTAGTGTTATATGAAGTAGAATAGTAGGTAGCGGATAGCAATAGCGATTTTTTGGTTGCGTCCCTGCAAATAATTTTTACAGCAGCAGGTCGCGCAAAAAGTGGAGGAAACAATCATAACACTGATGACTTCCCCCCTAATCATCCTTGGTAGCTTGCAACGATGCGATACGTTGCTTTGTTGTTGCCAAGATACGAAGAGCGACAATTTCATGTCTGGCCAGCTTTCGTGGCGGAGACCTCTTCTTTGGGGTCCCAGTATCAGTAGTAGCATCTGACACTGAGAATAGGGCAGCAGCAACATCATTTGCCTCTGATGCGTCCACTGCACCACCACGAGCTGACGTAGTTACATCCACAACTCGTGAGGAAACATCATCATAATCTTCATTAGCTTGACTAGAAGAAGGAGAGTGTAGCATTGGCTTCTTCCAGAAGAAGGCACCCTTCTGTCTCTTCCTTCGTCGTTCCTCTCCCTCCTCGGTGGTAAATTTACTATACCGTAGCAACTCTTGAATATCTTCATCAAACTTCTCTTCAATCGCCCGAAGATCATTCAATATCCGAGCCTTGCGTCGTTGCTGTCGTTCATGTCTCCTTCGTCGTTTCAAAGGAGTATTTTCAGCCAGTGATGATTTCGAACTATCCTCATCCTCCTCATCTGTTCTACGGAACAACTTGTCCACCATTTCATTGGTGGCTACACTCCGTTCTAGAATACGAAGACAGATTCGTGCTGTTAACTCTTCATCATCGAAGTTATTCCCGTAATTGTTGAACAAGGTTGCACCGGCGGCAGTAGTTGCCAACTCCACATCCTCCTCTTCCTCTACCGCTGATGATGAAGAAGAAGCCAACATCATCTCCTCCATAACTTCACCCAACACTTGGTCCTCGTACTTCGCCCAGACTTGATCCCATGACATACCCGAATTATCCCATTTCCCGTATCGACGCCATTGGCGATATCCATCGTATAGCATGGATCCAATCCGTCCAGGAAGCCTGGAACGTTCCCGCGCGTACTTTTTGGCTGCGACGCGTGCTTGATAGGCTAGGGGGGCGAGTTCTTTGAGTTCTTGTTTGATGATAAGATCAGCGTCGTTGTTGTTGCTGTTATTTTTGTTGTGATTGTCTCCACTACTACTGGTAGTGTTGTTGATGGTGGAGAGAGTAGCAGTGGAACTGCGGTGTTCCCTTTTCTCCTCCTCATTGGATGACGACGACAATTCCAAAATGACATCCCTCAACCCACGTAATTCCAACAACGCTCTTGGCAATAGTGTATGATACAATCTCCTGGTAGTAAAGGGATCAAAGTCACCGAATATCTTGTTCTTATTTGTCCCGAAGGTAGTTCGGAGGGAGGACACAGAGGTATATTTGGCTGCCCATGCTGCCTTGCGTTGCTCGTAGTCTAATAATCGTGCTTGGTTGTCTAGTTCTTCGTGAGAAGAAGAAGAAGATGCCTTATTCTTGTTTCTTTGACGTTTGGATAGTCGACGCGACGAGAAGGGACGGAGCATGCGTGCCCTTTTTCTCCTCCGTTGTATCTGACCGTGGTGTTCGTCGTGATCATCATCATCGTCGTTGTTGTTGTTGGAGTCCGGTTTCTTCCGCAAGGATGACTGAAATTCCGACACAAACTCTCCTACTTCTTCTTCGTCCCCGCCAACATGATAAAACAAGGGTGCCACACTACTCCCCGCAGTCGATGCACTCCCCTCCACCGAGTCAGCGGGATAGGTAGCATACCGCAATTTACTCTGTCCCGATAATCGTCGCCCACTCTGCTTATTCTTCGTTCCGGGCAGCGACTGTGATTGATGACGTAATAATTGAGCGAGGCGGGAGTTGGGTGGCGGGACGCAGGGAGCCTCGGTGGAGGTGGCCGAGATGGCCGTGGAAGAGGAAGAAAATCTGGAAGATGACGACGAGGAGGATGCCGCCACGGTGAGGCAGTTTGCTGGAGACGATCCGATGGCAAGTATCGATAGAGCGATGGTGAGTGCCATAATGCTGCCGCTTCCGCGGTTGTTGCAACCGATTCTCGTAGACGTGCAGCGGCGTCGTGTTCTAGTGGATATAGTACTATCGCTTTTCATCATCATGGTTGTGGTATGTTGTAGGAGTAGTTGTGAGTCACTGTGAAGAATCATCTCCTGACTCTCCATATCCAGTTGTAGCCAGTTGGGTTCGATTATTTCTTCGATAGATTTGATAACAGCTAAACGACTAGTATTTGAGAGGCCCTCTTATGTCCGGATGCAGGTTGGTCGCCATGTTTTTGACGTGCACCTGACGAATTAGGCCGTGTTGTACTAATGGTAGAACAGGCCAGGTGATGCAATTTCGATGCCGCAGCTTTCCACGGCCGGCCGGTTGGATGGCGTGGATGCGATCGTATTACGTGGTGCTGTTGTGGTGCGACTGCTTGAATGTGCTAAAGGAACCTTCTGTTAGCCTTCTGTTTTCTGTTCCGTTCATCGCTTCTTTTTCGATCGCTGGATCCCTTCAAATACAACTTCTTGTGGGATCTATGTAACTTTTCGCGAGCTTTTCTCAGGGTTATGTGTGTCTCCAAAGGTACATGAACATAGGAGTCCCATGTCCCATGTATGTACCTATGTAAATACCTACCCTCAGCTAGGTACATACCCTCGAAGCTAAGAAGTATGTAGGTACATACCTCTAGATATATGTAGCGCGATTATCATAGTATCGTACAGCTTTCGCTAAGATAAAAATAAGTAGCTGCCTGCTGCCGCCTACTGCCTAATCTTCGAAACCAAAAAAACGGGAAAAAGTATCTTTCAACCATGGCAGCCTACCAATCAATTAGCGTCGACGAGGAATCCGCCCAGTATCCACGCGGTCCCAAGCGAAGTAACAACCACCGATACATTGTCATTAGCTTTCTAACCCTCGCGCTAATCACTACATCATTCTATGCACTTTCCCGACGGAATGATGGCAAGGCAAAATCGGCCGATGAAAAATATTACTCAACGAAAGCATCATCAACGAATGTGCCGATGCCTACCGGAGTTAATCTTGGATCATGGGTAAGATGCCTTCTCTCTCGTATATCATCTTTAGACACAAGTTACAAATCATCACTCTCTCACTCACATCATTCGTATCATTTTGTTCGTTCACACGCAGCTGTCCCTCGAAGATTGGTTCTACGTTGGTGACAATGGCGCAGTAGAGGTGGCTAGCCCTGATGATGCCATAGCTGCTGCATGCTTACCCCCATTACACTTGGATAGTTCCACCGGTCCTAGATGGAATAGTGAGACTGGTGAGTGATTGTAAATAATTGTCACCTACATGTCTGCCCTTATGCTGTTATGGTAGCTTTGAACTAACGAAACAGAGTGTCTTCCAGATTTGTTATCTGGCCTAGCCCAACATTACAAAGAGGAAATGGACAAAGAAGACGAAACACAAACTACACTTGGAGGATATCCAAACAATCGAAAGCAGTCGCTAGGACCGTTCGGTAAGGCCATCAAAGCAATACACGCGTTTAGGTCGAGTTATATTGATTTCGAAAAGGAGCTGGGAACAATGGCATCTCTTGGTATCAAGCATGTTAGAGTGCCAGTCTCATGGTGTTGGACCGATACTGACATTGATCCTGATCTTCATCTCGTGACAAAGAATGAAACAGACCCCAATAACGACAGTTGGATCTACATGGAAGAAGAGGAAGTTTTGGAAAAGTATACATGTATTGATCCATTTTACGATGGTGTTCGCTGGCCAGCTATCCCCCGCGGTTTGGTGCAACGCTTCTTACGTGCTTGTGCTGATCATGGGATAGGCGCAACACTTGATATTCATACCTATCCTGGTGGAACGTCCATTGGGACATTTAGTGGTGTCTGGCCTCGTTATAGTCGGTTCTGGACGCACGGCGACGTTCCAGCATTGGATAAGGGAGAAACGCCTGATGTCGGGCGACAAATACTGAAAAATTTCATTGCCTATTTGGAGAGCTTGGCGGTCAAAGATCCGCATGCGTTCCGAGGATTCCGTGCGTTGAGTCCGATGAATGAGCCTGCTCATTTGGCAACACTTTACAATGGCAATCCCCCAATACGCACAGACCGAGAAACTTTTTTACCACCTCTTCCTTCGGATAAAGCAGCTGAATATTTGAATGAGTTGAATGCTGGTCTAGAATCCAAACCTCAGTTGACTAAAGTACCTGACGGGAACCATCTACGTGTAATGCTGTGGCTACGCGATGCTATTGATGCCTTTCGCCAATCAAGCCTTCCATCCATGGACAAAGAATTACATGTCAATGTACACGAGAGTTTGTTTCCATCCGAAGTTTTGCCGAAACAAGAAATCAAGAGTGATTACGGCCTAAATCAGGCTCCTATGCAACTATTTGGAGCATGGTGGCGTGCGTCAACAACGCCAGAGGAACGCGCAAAATGGGCAGTGTTAGATATTCATCACTATTATGCATGGGGCCCTCAATGCTCAGGAGCAGTAGAAGGTCCTCCAGCAGGTCGTTTTGCTTGCTCTGACGATGAGAATAGAGAACTTGTGATTGGTAGTTGTGGTGCATGGGCGTCCGTGTATCGTTCTACGATTGAAAAGGAATGTGAAGTAGGGCTGAAGTTAGCGTCTGCTGAGTTTTCGGCATCAACTCACCACTCCATACGACATGCCTGCAATGATGTGACAACTTTGAAAATGATGCTTGAAACACAAGTGAGAATGGCAGCTACTGCTGACGTGGAGTTGTTCTGGTGGTCGTATAAAATGCCATATGGAGGCGCTTTTCGATCGGCATGGTCATTGAAGCATTTACTATACCTGTTAGATGTATTGTCGCAACCAGATGAAGAGTTGTTTCATTGTGGTGATCACATCCCAGCAAAAGGAGAGCCGGAAGACGGTTCAATTTAGAACACTTTTTAGATTTACAGCTAAGTCGTGATTAGAGACGACAAAAAAACAAAGACATGGACATTGTTTCATTCATTCTCTGCTTGTAAAGTTTTAATTAAAACTCGTTTTAGTTTTAGTACTGTGATTGGGCGACCAAGTTGCCACCTTCCATAGCACTGCACCCATGACTACTGCTAGACAATGAGCAATTGAACTAATTATATCAGAAACTACTGCATAGAAAACAATAGCTCCGCAATCCAGAAACGCTACAGCTCTTGCTAAAGTAGATTGTGTAGGCGCAGTTATGGTTGTGACCGAATGAATGCGAGTTTGCGATGAAGGGAAAGTCTGCATGCACATAAAAAGCCAACCGAACGTAGAGCACCAGACTATAGAAACGCCAACACAATCAGCTACGAAAAGACATAGACTGAGTTGAAATGCTATCACGAATGCGATAAAAACGTGTGTTGCAAATCTCGTAGGTATTGCAGCGTTGCGTTGTCCAGGTCTTGATAATACTGCGGACGTTTTCTCGGCATGCAAGCACGAACATGAGAGAACGTTGATTATGATAAGAACGTAATTGAGAGGCGAATTGAACCAATCCACTGAAATTTCACCGGTGCATGTTGAGCTGTCACCATCTTTTGACTTCAAGGCATTAATGCACATCTGGTCGTAGACAAGGATGCAAATCAGTTGGCAAATCATGCCATAAGTAATCTACTTAACCTCTGGACATCAGTCTGGTGAAATGATTGATGAGTGTGATTGATGGAAAAGATACCCGAAGACATCTGCAATCTTCATGCGCGCAGCTGCCAGCTGCCGAGAAGATAGCCATAAGCAAACATACGCAAAAACGTATCTATATGTTTTTTGAAAAAACTTGGAACAAAAGTCTAGATTTAATCATTCTTATTTACTAATAATTTGATGTGGTTTTGATTTTAAGTTTTACGTATTTCTATGAAGCGCCACCGCTCATTTTTTACAAAAGTACGGCTCTTTTGGAAGACACACAAAACTTCAATTGCACAGAAAACAGAAAGCATTCTGCATATTGTTTCGAGTGTCATATATATTGTGCAACAAGCAAGATGATCAGCCAAGTCCAAGCACAAGCAGCCATAGCCACCGCATTTCTTCTATTGGGCGGTGACAACCACGTCGAATCTTTCATCCCGGGCGCTGTAATAACGAGAACCGCCACAATCACATCATCATTATCTCTCCGTGAGCAGCCCGATAATGAAGCCATCACTGAAACATCACCGCCGTTGATACCTAGTGATGCCACCGAGGATGAGCTTGCTTGGCACGCAAATCATGATTTCACAACAGCACCTGACGACGCATCATCTACAGCCTCCGCCACTGATGATTGGATCAAGCAAGATTTCGAATCCCAATCGTCCACTTCTTTCCCATCAGCCAATCAAGAGGAGGTTCAGCAGAGCCAGCAGCTTCTCGCCAACGGACCAATCCGTGGTCCAACCAACGTCATCGTCTACGACACCACACTCCGCGATGGCACTCAAATGGAGTCCATCTCCGTGTCTTGTGCCGATAAACTCAAAATAGCCCAACGCCTTTCGGAATTCAACGTCGATTACATCGAGGCAGGATGGCCAGGATCCAATCCCAAGGATGAAGAGTTCTTTCGCCGCGCCCAAACTGAATTAGATGGCAAGGCCAAGTCCAAGTTGGTAGCGTTCGGATCTACCCGTCGTAAGGGAATTCAAGCCAAGGATGATGCCCAGATTCAAAAGCTGGTAGATTGTTGTGCACCAACGGTCTGTATTGTTGCCAAGGCACATTTGTGGCAAGTTACCGATATCATCCGTGCCAACCCAACTGAAAATCTGGATATGATTACGGATTCAGTCTCATACTTGACCAGCTTGGGGATTGATGTTATGGTTGACCTGGAGCATTACTTTGATGGATTCAAGTTTGATAAAGACTATACATTGAAATGTTGTGATGCAGCTGTAAAGGCTGGTGCCAAAGTGTTAGTAATGTGTGATACCAATGGGGGTTCAATGCCATGGGAAGTGGATGAAATTACGAAGGAAACTGTGGAGAAGTTTGGGAATTTGGCAACGGTTGGTATCCATTGTCATAATGATTGTGGCTTGGCGGTGGCGAATTCGTTAACTGGTGCTAAGGCAGGGGTTGGTTTGATTCAAGGAACTGTTAATGGCATTGGGGAACGGACTGGAAATGCTGATTTGTGCTCAATTGTCCCCTCTTTGGCGTTGCACGTGGATTCTAAAATGACCTGCAATGATAACTTGGATGAGATTACATCCTTGTCGAGGTATTTGGACGAAACGTTGAACCGCACACCAAATAGAGGAGCACCGTTCGTCGGCAGTAGCGCATTTGCTCATAAGGGTGGCCTGCACGTGGCAGCGTTAGAACGCAGCCCAGATAGTTATCAGCACGTTGATCCTTCAAAGGTTGGCAATCAATTGAGAGTGTTGATTTCCGAACTTAGTGGCAGGCAGAATATTCTTGGCAAGATGAAGAAACTTGATATGGATATCGACGAGAAAACCGTGGCTGAAAGATCTTTAGTCATTTTGGAAAGGGTGAAGCATTTGGAAAGCATGGGCTACACCTTTGAAGGGGCTGATGCAAGCGTGGAATTGATGATATTGCACTCAACACAGAACTACTGTTTGCCATTTCGCGTGTTGGACTATACTGCGCAGGTCTACGACACCGACGTTGATAGTGCAAGCCGTGTAATGTCGAAGATGGAGAACGACAAATCTAGAAATGGAGGAACGGTCACCAAGACCAATCTCGCAAGGGCAACCGTGAATGTACGCGTGCTCGACGATCCCAATCACGGAGAGGATGAGTTTCTAGATCGTCTCGAGGTAGCTGAGGGTAATGGTCCGGTTGACGCCCTGGCAAACGCACTCAAGAAAGCTCTTGTACCTTCTCATCCGGCACTGGAGAGCCTTCAATTGATTGATTACAAAGTCCGTATTCTCGATCCGGCAGCTGCAACGGCAGCTGCAACACGAGTCATGATTGAGTTCAAAGATGTCAACACAGACCGACAATGGACTACTGTGAGCGTGGACAGGAACATTATCAGTGCAAGTTTGAATGCTTTAGTAGATGGATTTGAATATGCGCTGAAGGATGTGGTGGCGGGCTGTTTCTTTGACGACTTTGAGTAATAATGCACGTGAGATAGAGGCATCAAAAACATTCTTTTGTAACAACTAAATATATGTAGTGGAAATGCACCAATAATTTATGATAGATCAAAAGATTGCAAATTTCACTATTCATGGTTCATAAAACATGCACATTCTGTCTTGCGCTCACGATCGCGAAGATGCAACTGCACGAACTCATCTTCTCCCAGGAAGTAACCCGGTGCGTACTCATCAATTGTGCCATTATCTAACGCAGCTTTGAGCCTGTTCCACCCTCCTCGACTAATACAATCTTTCACTCCCTCCGGTAGATAATCAGGTAATGTATCAGGATGATGCACATTGAAGGCATACACTGAATCTGTACGAGCCACAATATGACCTTCCTTCAAATTACAGTTCTTCAACGCATACTGCCACTTCCGCTTGTCCAGCGCGAGGCTTTGAGTGCATTGCAGCACTGACTCGTTGTTATTGTACTCAGGTTTGACGTACTGCTCAATGAGTCGCATCCGATGACCTGCGCACTTCGACGACTTTCTTCCAAAAAAGCGATCATACAATATTTCATTGAGTGTCCGTTCGTTGTTGCTTTCTATCATGGCAGTATCACCATCGACATACATGATCACTTGATAATCAGCGGAATACCTTGCGGCAAGGTATATGGCAAACGAATATTGACCACTACATACAGTCTTCTCAAATACCAGTGATGGCGTGATGATTGGTACCATATGAATTTTGATGTTACGAAGACGGAGAAGCTCCAATAAAGTCATCGACGATTGAGATGAATTAGAATTCATCAAATTCATACTGCTGATGGGTATCAAATCTTGATCATCCAGTTTTCCTGCGTTTCCAAACACTCTGTTTTCATACACCTTGAACAATTCAGAGATATTTGTGTTGAGTAGGGCCAGCAATTCTTTGTAACTTCTTTGTGCTTGTCCATCCACAACTGCTACAATGTGTGTCGTGCCCGGAGCATTTCGAATCAAATGAAACAAATTCGAAGCAAATCGTGGATGTATACCACCCTTTGATAGTTTATCCGAAGTCATGGATTTCAGAGAAAGATGGCCGCTGTACTCATTCTGATCATATCCCGGTCCTTCTACATGAGCGAGAGACATTTCATGATGGCTTGAGGGAACAAACTTGGAGTTCATGTCATTCCATGACATAGATAAGCCATTCGCAATTGCGCTACGATCGTCATCATGACTCATAAGTGCTGTCCATGGCCACTCTGTGTGGATACCAAACCGTCTCGCGAGAGATTCTACATCATCATCATAGCCAGGCCATCGAAACCAACCATCCATCTCAAGCTTAGTTTTGAAGTAAATCTTTTGTAAATCATCTAGCAAATCGATTTCACCCTGCATTCTACTGATTTCTCGACAAGTCAATTCTTGAATCCCATTTGGCAATGTACAATCAACTTGCCACTGATATCCATATCCTTTAAACCTACGGTCGCCCTTCTGCCAACTAGCAAATTTTTCGTATGCAGTGGCTTCCCCTTCAAAACATTTGGTAGGCGTAGATTGCTTTCCTGCCTCATATCCCACATTGGGGAGGAAGTTGTCCATATCTTCCTGATTTGAAAATTGAAAACAGACATCACAAGTCGGGGTATAGATCTTCTTGAGATCAAGTAACTCCAAATCAGATATAAAAATTCCACCAGTGATAGCACAGCCTAATAGTTTTCCACCAGCCGCTAGATTCTTCTTATCTTTCATCAATTGTTTTCGAACTATAATAGGTCTTCGATCTACCGTAGCATGTAGCGGTATAGTCCGAAACTGACCTATATCACCATGAGGTGTTTCATTAGGTGACCACTGAGTGAAAGATCTTGCGCCATTGTATGTTTCGCGAATATTTGCCAACACATGTTCGTCAAATTTGAGGACGTCATTGGTGGGATAAGCTGAACCATTATTTGTTTTATCTTTTGTAGTGTCTGTTTTTTGCTTGGCTGTGCTGTAGTCATAAAGAACTGGCGGTCTATGTCTAACGTCGTTAAGCAAGTTCCGTGACAAAATGAAGTGGCAATAAAACATGGTGGTTATTAATGAAGCCAAAGTAACAGAGAACAGAACTAACACAATTGCCGCTGTTGTGCTGACTACAGGTTTGCGCCTGGAAGCACAAAGACTTTGTCGTTGCTGCGCCCTCCTGACAGTCATCCTTGGCTGATACTTAGATAGAATTGATAATCTATCTGTTTAAAAGACTTTCTAGAGTGGCTAAGTAAGCTTTTTGATAGCGATGTGTTACTTTATTTTTTATTGTTAGGATCTAATCTAATTATATAAAACAGGGACGTTACGATGTGGAATTGTATCGTATAATTCCG
>JALLBH010000140.1:0-39516 GCA_036940005.1 Skeletonema menzelii
TACTATTCCTACGTACATAGGCTACCTCGGCGGGAACTTGATTTAAGACAGCTATACCGCTTACCGCTCACCTCATCGAATCAATCACCGTCATATTTTATTTTCTCTCGATCTCTCCTCCTGCCTCCTGCATGGTGGAATAGCAACGAAGTATTTCACTTCTACAACAGTCAACAGTAAGCAGAAGCTGCACCACTTGTCCGAAAGGGAGCATCAGGAGGAAGAACATCAAGATGGACGACGACGACCGCAAACCCGCCGCCAAACGCACCACAAGGAAACAGGGTGCTACTAGCAACAAAAGAAAGGCCAATCCCGGCGACGACGATACTCTATCTGCTGTGTTGCCATGGATTCCACGAGCTCAACTCGAAGCCCTCATCACTTCATCGGTCAGCAATCGAAAGGCAATTACCTCTGAAGAAGTGATCGATGCCATGCCAGAACATGAACAGTGGCGCATCGATTCATCCGGTAAGAAGAAAAAATCATATTCGCCCGTCAAGTCTGGCCCAGAGCGTGTCAACACCGGAGCGTTTGATAATATCGACGCGGCAACTATGTTGAATATTTTCATGTATTTGAATTGCAAGGAGAAGTACACTTGTGTGACGTCGGTTTGTAAGGGGTGGAGAGAGTTCAAGGTTACTATGCCCAGTTTGTTTCTGGATTTGAGGTGAGTAGGTCATGATTTTTTGTAGTGATTCAGAGGCAATGACGCGATGATTTCAATGAGTTGATATCTTCTCTAACAACATGATATTCGTTTCATACACTAGTGACAACAGCTGGAGGAAAATGACGGCAGAAAGAACTCTAATCCTAATGGATTGGGTACCTAACCTCGCCCAGATCACTGCACTTCGAATCAAAACCCAAGATAAGTGTAACCCAAACACATGCAAACAGATTATCAAGACGCTGGTTGCTGCCAAGAAGAAGGCCAACGCACCAATGATCACGAAACTTGTCCTTCATGGGCCAAAGATCTACGGATCCCTCATTCCTGAATTGATCAAGAATGAGGTTGGAAAGAATTTGACATCGCTCATCTTTCATAGTGTCAGTGTAACACAGAAAACAAAGCTTGGAGGGGCACTTGCTAGCCTCTTCAAGTCTCTTCCTCGCTTGGAGGAGCTGGAAATGCCACAGCGCGCAGCGGTTGAGATGGGTAATCTGCATCCAACGGTGTTGTCTCCATTGAGGACAGCTCGATCAGGGGCGTCCACTCTATTGAGAGTTTTGGATCTTGGACAAGATGGCTGGGGAAGAAAAGTTAGTTTGGAGGCCATTTCTAAGCTTGGCAATAGTGCACCAGAGTTGGAAGTACTACGCCTTGGGAGCGTCCAGCGTCCAAGTGGTCGTCCGATCTCATCAGCACTAATGGGATTAGGTGAAAGTTTTGACGGCAATGAACTGTTATCTCTCATGGGTGACCCAGCTGAGCGTGCCCTTGCATCTCCTATGACGTGTCTTCCGCGGCTCAAGGAATTTGCTGTCGGTCGGCTTGTAGATAGTTTTGCCTACGGAGGTCCTCCAAGATGTAAGTGTGTGGTGACGTTGCGTTTATCTCTGCATGTAGGACCCTCTGCTGATTCTTACCTCATCACTGTATATCATTTTTGCAACTCATTAGACGCTACCACCGAGGAAATAAACCGTCTTCTAAGTTGGTTTATTTCTGGTATGCCCGCTGTAGAAAGCTTCTCCTTCACTCATGGCGAAACTTCCATGTCGAAGAAGGAAGAAAAGAAGCATTGCTATCCGTCCTTACCTGGTATCGTGTCCTATGGTGGGGAAGAATTGATGTGGCCGCACTCTTTGAAACATCTTTCACTCTCGTCCTTCTATCTTGAAGCGGATACTTTCACTGAAAACACTCAGTTTCCCTCCTTGACATCTCTGAAGTTGACGAGATGTGGTGGTAATGTGGACACGATTATCAATGGCCTCCGTCGCACGCATCCTAATGTGGAGGTAACGAAAGTTGAATCACGTTGGTGAGGTGATTTAGGAGACTGTGGAGGAGAAACTTGTGTGGAATGTACATTTTCCGTCAAAGATTTGAGGATGAGATAGACTCAATTCAATTGCATCGTATATTGGATATATTGATGTATGCACAGCAAAATCATTGCACATTCATACATAGATAGAATCTGCTAAAGATAGTTAGAACTTTGAAGTCAAATGGGTGTTAACTAATATGTACATTACCTGTCAAACAAGTGACCCTTCACAAATCTATCACTCAATGGCCTCATAAATGCTTTCTTTTCAGTATCAAGATCAGGATCGTAACGACAAACATCTATTACTGGGTCCCAAAAACAAGGCGTTTTGTCATTGTTGTCGCACTCTTCTTGTTTATTCGCAGTACAGCGAGTTGCACAGCCTTCTTTCACTCCTTTCCACTCACACTGTAGAGTTTCTCCACATGTCACTTCACCCAAATCGTCACAATAGTCTTCGTACCTAGGCCAACATGCATCATCTTTATTGTCCCATTCACAATATTTGTCGTTGCAATTTGGCTTCTTGGTTGTAGATTCACAGAGATAGACACACTTGTTGTTATTGTTGTTCCATTTACAACGAGGCCTATTTGCATTGCAATTGTCTTTCTTTCTGATGTTAGGGCAAAACCTGGGCAAAGCTGGCATGGGTGTTGGTGCGTCAGCTTTTGAGATGTCAAAGTAGCACTTTTTGTTTTGTTTATCCCAATAACACTCATCACCTGCCTCTTCGCATGTGTTGCTGTTTTTTTCTCGACCACATCTAGACTGGCATTGACCCTGCTTGTTACTGGCGTAATAATCCCAAACGCAGCCGCGTACTTCCCCACACTCTGTTACGGAATCAATTCTTCCACATCTTGCCAATCGATATTGGTCTTCTGTCATCGTGCAGAAGTATTTAATTGGAACGTATTCGCATTCAACTTGTGCCTGACAATGATTTGCATCCCGCCCTTCGCACATCATTAGACATTCGTCTCTATATTGGTTGTAGTCACAAATTGGATTTCCTTTACAAGTGTCTCTGTTTAAACCATCGCAATAATCAATTGGCACAGGGTCGAAGTCCATACATTTTGTATAGATTTCATTTTCGGGGCTAGAGCTACCAGCAAACTCTTGACAGCACTCTTCCCGAGTACCGAAAACAGGGACGCCGGGGACTTGAGCAATTGCGTTTGTACAGTAGCCTTCACTTTCCCATCCAGTAATTCTTAATGCTTGCCAGAAAAAATTATCTGGAGAAGACTGTGGAGAAGGAGGCTGTCCACTAGGCGGAAATTGGCTCGTTGTAGGTCGGAGAGTTGGTTTTGATTGGTTGGTCGGTGCTCTCGATGGCGGCGGAGTGGCGTTACAGCCGGGTGGTTTATTCTGCTTCCAACAACTCAAGTCCAAAACAGAGATGGGTTTGGGAGAGGGTGCTTTTGTCGGTGCAGGCGTTTTGCAGCCTGTTGGCTTAAAGATCATCCAGCAGCTGAGGTCTAAAAGTTTGCGCTGTTGCCCATTCGGTTCGGTCTTGTCAAACGCTCTGTCTGTATTATGCTTGTAATTTTTGATCCATGTCAGCGTTGCCGCCAAGACGATCGCCAGGGTGACAATCAACTTAACCGATGTTGACTTGATCATCATGTTCATCACTCTGTTACTGTATTATCGATTGGTCTGTTGCTACGCGTCCTCATCTGCTTGCTTCATCTGCTTCTATGTCATGGCCAATTTGGGCGGCACAGTTATTTTGGTGGAAAATAACGCGAAAGGGAGTCGTGCGATGGTCCTCGAGAGTCCCCTCGATGGTCCTAAAGTACCTACAGTCGTCGTACAGATAGATTGACACACAGTTAGATTGACTGTACAGATAGATTGACTGGCTAGACCAGCCCACTACCTTCTCGTAGCGTGGGTTTCCCCGCTTCTCCCTAAGAGAAGAAGGGAGTTCTACTAGCTTTGTCACTGGTACCTTAGATTACAGTACTTACGCTCTATTTACTTGTAGTACGGCTCTATTGACAATACAGATAGATTGACTGGACGCTCCAGAACACAGGGTGTCAATCTATCTGTACGACGACTGTACTTACATAGAAGAAATGAGTAGAAAGCACCATAAGTAAGAAGGTCTGTAGAACGGCTTGCGCAAAGAAGTAGTTTTAGCGCTTAATTAAACACCTCTTTCGACAAGCAAGCTAGTGCATCGGTCTTCTCGCAGTCAACACTTGTCTTGACATCTACAGTGATGCCTTGTTTGTTGATATTGTGATGTTCTGGTGTTTCATACCTCGCTATTGTGACAGCAACGCCACCATTTTTGCCCTCTTCCAATTGGCGAATAGTCTGAACAATGCCTTTCCCGAAACTTTGCTCACCTGCAACCAGTGCACGCTTGTTCTCTTGTAGAGCTGCCGTCATAACTTCGGCTGCTGATGCAGTATTTCTATCAACAAGTATGACCAGAGGAATTTCCAAGTCAATCCCATCCTTGAGAGTAGATTGAGAGTCAACTACACCGTTCTTGTCAGCTACGAATACAACGGGCTTGTTCGATTCGAGAAATAATGATGCAGTATCCACTCCACCAGGTAACAATCCGCCAGGATTGCCTCTCAGGTCCAGTACAATCTTCTTGGCTCCCTTCTTCTTTAGATCCTCCAATTGTTCCTGAACAGTATCTGCGGTTGTCCCTGAAAAATTCTTGATTCTAATAACACCCACCTTTCCATCGACTCCGGGAATATCACCACCAATATAACTACGAACAGAAGTGATTTTGATTGGTTCTCGAGTGAGAATGTAATCAAGTTTCTTCCCACCCCTCTCAACAACAACTCCTACTTTTGATCCCTCAGGTCCACGCACAACCACGGCAACATCATCAGGCGTAGCCTTACCATCATCGAACTTGACCCCATCAACTTCCACAAACACATCATTCCTTTCCAGCCCACCCCGTGAAGCCGGACTATTCGGTTCCACATCCGACGCGATGACCCTATCACCACTTTGAGCCAGCTCCACTCCAACCCCATACACACTCCCAGTGGCAGCATTCACCATACTCTCATATTTACTAGGAGGCAAATACCGCGTATACCGATCTCCCAAAGACGACAACATTTTTTCCACTTCGGCTTGTGCCTCATTCATATTCTTGTAATTCTTTTTTAGCGCATCCTGACGCATCTGAAACCAGTTTTGGCTGTTAAATGTTCGATCAATGTAGGCACTGTCAACGGTTCGCCACGCTTCGGCGATGAAACGTTGTTCGTCGGTGAAAGCGCCGTAGTCTGCCGCTTGGGCGGGTTGTGGATTGGTGGATAGGGTAGTGATAGCAAGCGAGAAGATTGTTATAGCTGTGACAAGTGGCTTCGTGAGTGGACAGTCGATGAGAGGGTTCTTTGTTTGCGTTTCCTTGTAATCGGATTCATTTTCTGCGCTGTTCATTTGATTGAGCTGTGATGTGATGCTGAGGGTTTGCATTGATGGTTGCGTAGGGGCGAACCCTTTCACTGAAATCAAAGCAAGAGACAGAGCCACCGCAGCAGTAGATATGGACGAGTAGACTTTCATATTTATTTTGTACTGTCGACGCCCTCTTCAGTGGTAAGTTAATAAGAGGGGGTAGAGGGATAGAAGAAGTTTGTTAGCATACGCATCGAAAAGCGCAAAGCATCCCAGCAAGTGCGTGTTCTTTGCAAAAAAAATGGCGGCAGAGAGGGTTCGTAGATAGAGATAATTTACCTCTGCGAAGTACCTCAACTTACTCATACACATCTTGACTTAGGTAGGTACGGGCGCGAACAAAGATAGATGGCCGAAAAAACGCCAAAACGACTCAAAAGCCCACAAAACACGAGAAAATGCAGACTCGTTGAAAACACAGCGCATCGCATTTGTGTGATTATTAGGTAGGTTGTGGGGACTTCGTCAAGAGCATCGACCCAACCCGACTAACAGGACGATAAACAGCCATAAGAAATAGATAGTATGGCGGATGCAGCAATTCGTCAGAAGCGTCTGCAGCGGAACCGGGCTCGAGTAAATTCTCGGCGGTTTTCAGAGCCAGAGCAGCAGCGGGGGCAAAAGCCCAAACTATCGTCAACGGGGTCAATGCCAGCAGATCCAAGTAGTGTTAGACTGTCATCCAGAACAAGCAGCTCTGTTCGAAATAATGCCCAAATAACGCAAAAGAGGCCGCAGTCATCTTCTTCCTTAAACAGTAGTAGCGGCAAGGAGAAGCATAGTAATCAATCAATCTCTTCTTTACCTGTAGAGACGCGGAAAGCAGTGACAAATTCCAGTGCAAAACAGAAATATTACAATGAGCACAATCAACTTTCTTCTTCTCGGCCATCAGGGGGGCGGGAAACACCGACACAGAGTCGAAATGACAGTGATTCCTGGTTTCAATACACTAATGGGACCAATATGAGATCTACTACGCCACAAGTTGTTTCGAAAAAGGTTACCACCAAAATAGACAATACTCAGAAACGGCGGCAGCAGCAGCAGCAGAAAGCTATGAGTAATAATAACAATATTTCGGATTTTGACAGTGCCTGGGCTTCTTTTTCGGATACACCATTTGATGATTCGTTCTCAGGTGGCAATCCATTTTCAAGCGGAGGAGCTGTAGAGTGGCCCACTGACGATGATCGAATGGATGCCAAGAAGTCGAATAATGACAGTAGAATACAAGGCAGAAACACAATAGCGGCGAAACCAGTTGTAAAGTCAGCCTCCTCTGCAACAAATACACGAAAGACATCGGAAGCAAGAACGACATCTCAAAGTATACCTCTTCCTCAAAATGAGCTGACTGTAAATGATGATGAAGCAGAATTCTGGGCAGTGGAGTCTGACGAGGTTACCAACTTGACGGCTCTGAATGGTGACTGGGGGGACATGGAATCAGACAAGGAAGCTGATATTGCTGCCTTATTCAAATATCGATCGGGTGGCAAAGGAGAAAAGGCGACAACCGGCAGTTCACAAAAGCAAGTTTCTTCGTCGAAGGCAACGACTGCAACATATTCACAGGCGCTTGGAAATACCGCAAAGTTTAAAAGCTTCTTTTTGGAAAACAATCACCAGCAAGTTTCGTCACAACCAGCAGCGGTTGCAAGGTCACAGGCAAATGGATTGACGTCTGAAAACCGAAACGGTGGCAGCAGTGTAACATCACAAATCAATCAACAGCAAAAGCAGCAGTCTCCCTCATCGAAGTTGACTACAACGTTCCGTTCAGAGACACCCACATCGGCTATAGAAGGACCAAATAACGAGTCTCCGGCCAAGCCCGTCAACCTCGAAACAAATCGTTTCAAAAACATGCCTCGTGTAAATACAAATTCATACAAGACTTTGACTACATCTCCTTCAATACCACCATCCTCGGCATTGCTGTCTCCCGAATCGAGTAGCAAGAAATCATTGACTGGAAATTCATTAGCTGCATATAAAAAATTTGGCTCAAGAAACTTCCCAGAACAACAAAAAGACAGCTCAGTCGCTGCATCACCTCCATCGCTATCGCATGATGTATCTCCACCAACCCAGAAAAAGAAATTTGTCACTGCTTCTTATTTGGTTACACCAGAACGAAACAATTCAAATGACAATGATGTCGGAAATAGAGTTGGTTCCAGTTTGTCGCAAAAGGATACAAACCCAGTTTCTCCTTCACCGTCAAGTAATGGTACTGTGCACAACGAGTTTGGTCGTAGTGTGTCACACAAAGCGGATTCTCAGACGATGAAAGTCTCTGATCGGTCAAGATCTTCAAAACTGGCAAAGCCTGTAGTAAATACTCCACAAAAACTTCCGCAAAGAAGACCGGCACAAAGAGTCGGTTCGACGTTCAGGAAGCAAACATTACCACCTAAGCCGTACCTGAAACCATCATCTCCTTCAAAGAGTAATTCATCTATTGTAATAAAGAGTGGTGGGACACCCGTGTGGGTGAATACTTCTATATTTAATGAAGGCAAGAACGTCGATGGGAGTGTGTCGTGGAACTGGGTCCGAGCCTATTTATCCGCTGCGGCAGATGATACCATGGAAGTTACAGTAGACGAGCCTACTTCCAAAGATTATAATGGAAAATCATACACAATATCGAAATGTTACAACGATGGAGAACGTATATTGATGGGAAATACTTGGTGGTCGGTTCAATCATCTGTTGATGAGGGTTATAGCATGCCGCCAGAAGATTTAGTTGAGTTGACACACCTACACGAGCCAGCCATTGTTTGTGCTTTGGAAGCACGATACAAAGAGGACATCATTTATACCAATACAGGATCCATTTTGTTGGCAGTAAATCCTTTCAAGAAAATTGACGGCTTGTACACTCTTGAGATGATGGAGCGATACTGGAATCACGAAAAAGGTGGTAATGCTGAAGCAGCGCCACCTCCTCATGCTTTTGCAGTAGCCGAGCTCGCGTTCAGCAGTATGATGCACACATTGGAAGAACGTGACATCGATGTTTTGTCTGGTCCACCTAGCAACCAAAGTATTTTGGTCTCAGGTGAATCAGGTGCTGGCAAAACAGTAAATACGAAAATTGTGATGAGGTATTTGACTTTGTTGTCACAGAGGCACATGCACAAGGCAGTGAGCCCTAGTAAGACAGACAATGAGTGTCTGAGTGTAGAAACTCAAGTTCTTCAGTCCAACCCTATCCTTGAAAGCTTCGGAAATGCAAGGACAATTCGCAATGACAACTCCAGTAGATTCGGAAAATTCATTGAAATGAGTTTCCAAGCTGAACATGACGATCCAAACTGTAGTCGTGGAACGTTACTTGGAGCGTCTATTGACTTTTATCTGCTAGAAAAAGTTCGTCTTGTATCAGTCAACCCGGGTGAGAGAAATTATCATGTTTTCTATGAAATTACTTGCCCCAGGGGAATGAGTATTAAGGAAAAGAAGCGATACAAACTTACCTCTAATTTCGGTAGAGGTGAGTTACCCCTGACAGCGAAGGACTTCAACATGACTTCAATGTCTGGAACATTTGACAGGAGAGACGGTGTAGTGGACATGGATACTTATCAAGAACTGCGCATGGCGATGGACTCAGTAGGATTTGCTGCTGATGAGCAGGAAAGTATATTTCGTGTCACGGCAGCTTTGTTACATGCTTCAAATTTGCGTTTTGAGAGTAAAGGGAGCGATGAGTGTTGTTTGTTTGATGGCGATGGAACACTTGACGCTGTCGCAGATTTATTGGGTGTCTCAGTTGAATCGCTGCAAACGGCACTTACTTCAAGTGTGATTGAGGCAAGAGGAGAAGTACTTTTGAAGCGATTCTCTCTCTCTCAAGCAACCAAAGCACTGGAAGCGCTGACGAAAGCCACCTACGGAGCACTCTTTGAGTATATTGTCAAAAGAATCAATCAGTCTATTGAAGTCCATGGAGATGCTGACGATTTTGAGGTGAATAAAGCAACAATAGGGATTCTCGATATATTTGGTTTCGAATCGTTTCAAAGCAATTCTTTCGAGCAGCTTTGCATCAATTACTGCAATGAGGCGTTGCAACAGCAATTTGCTAAATTTGTCTTCAAAGCAGAACAAGCTGAGTATGAAGAGGAAGGAATCGGATGGTCCAATATTGATTTCCCTGACAACCAAGATAGGCTAGACCTCATCGAAGCGAAACATGTCGGAATATTTTCTGTGCTTGACGAGCAGTGCCGATTGCCTAAGCGAACTGATCAGACGTTTGCGAAAGCCGTTCACGATTCATGTGAGAGCAATGAGTTTTATGTCGCCTCGCGGATGCAGCAGTCGAAAGGATCATTCGCTATCGTGCATTACGCTGGTGAGGTGGAATATGACAGCACCGGATTTATTGTTAAAAACAAGGATGAACTCCCAAAAGGCACTTTTGACCTGCTTTCTTCATCAAGAGTAGCCTTATTATCAGAGCTTGCGTGCATCTTGGAGAGTAGTGACGAAGCTCCCTCAATATCAAGTGCCAACAATCCGCGTGCTCCTGTGAAACGATCTTCTAGTGCGCTCTCAAGGGCAACTGTCAGTGGCCAATTTTCATCACAGCTGCGTGTTCTCAGGTCTAGAATAGAGAAGACAGAACCTCACTACATCAGGTGTCTCAAACCCAACGACCGCCTAGTGCCAGATAGCTTTGATCATTCTCTCATATCTCATCAATTGAATTGCGCCGGAGTATTGCCTGCGATGAAGATTGCAAGGGCTGGCTTTGCGATGCGTTATCTTCATGCAGCATTCCATCAACGATTTAGTCCAGTTGTATACAAGCATGTAACCAGTTTATCCTACACCCGTCTCAAACAGGCTGATCGCTCCAAAAAATTAGTTGGTCTTCTAGAGCCAAAACTTGAAATTGAGATGAAGAATAGGCTTGGCGCAGAAAATGAAATAGATCATGTTGTTTCATGGGGTGTTCAGATCGGGAAAACAAAAGTTTTCCTTCGTGCGGCGGCATTTGACGCACTTGAGGAACTCCGATATTCTGCACTGAATGAAGCAGCAACAAAAATCCAAGCAAACGCAAGGGCCTTTCTGGAACAAAACAGACTGCTGCTTCGATTAGGGTCGATTTTGACACTACAATGTGCAGCACGGAAAATGATCGCAAGAGTCTTTGTACGCAGGTTAAGGTTTTATCGAAAGGCCACTGATATTCAGGCACAGTGGCGTGCTTACTCTGCATGGTTCTCGTATCAAAACACTATTTTCTTATCTGTTTGGTGCCAACGTTTCTGGAGGGGGAAGGTGGTCCGACGAAACTTTATGACCATGTTGCAGCAAACAAAAACAGAGATGGCCCAGAAGGAGCAAGTGAAGAATGGGTCAGAGGGAGCGACAGCTCAACAAGCTGTAATTGAAAGTGTCAATCCAGATGATAAGATTCAACTACTTTCTGAAGAGGTCGCAAAGAAAGATCGCGAACTTGAAATGCTCAGGCAACAGGTTGACTCTCTGCGCGATAGAAGCGTGACAAATCAAACTATGCCTACGCATATATCGATCAGTCAAACGTCTCGGTCATCTGCTTTGGGGGTGCCCTTTCTACCATCAGAAACGTCCACTATTTTCAGGGACACACGAAACATGCCGTCTTCGAATTTGCTTGATTCTGAGGTGGAAGGCCTTCCTGATGTGGAGTATTCTCGTACTTTGCGGCAGGACCATTATTCCTCGTTCAATCTCTCGACGGAATCGTCATTTATGGACACTTCTAGCTCACTTCCATTTCATCGCGCTGTGAAGAGCAATGATTACAAGCTGCTCCTTGAAGAAATCAAGCACGCATCTCCAGATATTGAAACTAGTATTAACGCTCCTGACTCCAAGGGTCGGACACCATTGCATGTGGCAGTTCAGAACTCAAACTTAGAGATGGCGAAGCTTCTTCTCTCCAACCATGCAATCGTCAACACACAAGATTTTGCAGGCAATACCGCTTTGCATTATGCTGATTCTCCTGATATGGGGCTTCTACTTCTAGACAATGGTAGCAGTCCTAATATACCTAATGGGAAAGGGCTGTGTTCTTTGCACTTGGCGGTCCAAAGGCGAGACTTCGCTTCTGTCAAGCTCCTTCTGTCTCGTGGAGCCGATGTAAACAATGCCGATGACGAGTGCTGGTACACACCTCTGCACTTGATTTCTCATCCAGAATCTTCTACCGTCGGCAAGAAAGAAATGTCACTCCGAGGGCCTATTGCCGAATTATTATGCGAAGCCAAATCTCCTTCTCTCCCTGATTTGAATTATCAAGATAGAGACGGCAACACTCCCCTTCATCACGCTGCATCACTTGCTGAAGAGGATGCAGGTTTATTAATATCTGTCTTCATTGAATATGGGTCCTGTCCAAAAATCGCAAACAACCGAGGGCAAACACCACTTCATTTATTCTGCCACAATAATGCTGCGAGGCATTTCATCTTCTATCACGAGGCCTTGCACTTGATGTTGGCAAAAGGTGCCTTTCCCAACCACCAATCCCTAAGCGGCTGCACCGCATTGCATTTAGCGCTATTCCACCAAGATATCGAAGCAGCAGCAATGCTTGTTAGATACGGAGCACAACTGAATACACCGTGGAAGAAACCCCTCAAGTGGCAAGCATTCTGGACACAGATGGGCCCTGATGATGTTGTTCTGCCTCTCGATATGGTCGAAGATGTGGCAATGCTGCATCGAGTTTTGTGCGAGGTTACTACCCCACAAATTACTGCACCCAGAAGACAGCGGTGCATGCATTGTAAGTTGAAGTTTGGAGTTTTCAATAGGCAGAAACATTGCGCCAATTGTGGAAGATTAGTGTGCGGCAGATGTGCTAAAGGATCCTTGAAAACTTCACAAATACCCTCCTTGAGAAACACCGAAGATGAAAGCTATAATGCAGTTTGTACTTTGTGCGAACACATTATTTTCTCCCAAGCAAATCACGTTCCCACTCCAGTGGTTAGAGCAACTGCAGGAGAAGGGAGTGTGGTTGCAAGCACTGTTGTTTCTACAATTTCATTCTAATTTAACAAATATCATAGCTGTTTGGCAACATTTCCAAAATGAGCCCTTTCTTTCTTACACATAAAGTCTCGCCACTGTCGTCAGACAGAGACGATACTCTCCCCTAGGTCCTTTAACGTGATTCCAAGAGCACCCAAGAGTAAATCAGGGTTTGAGTCGACAAAGCCATTCGCATTTTCTAGCAAGCCATGTACTTGTTGCGTGATCTGTTCTTTGAGAATTGCTTCTACAATTTCACTGGTCTGACGACGGAAGCCTTTGAGCACAGAGTTCAACAACCAGTCTGCACCTGTTTCTTTGAACACGATCTTCAACTTTTCGAGACCAACATCTAGCGTTGTCAGATGGAACACTGGCCGATACAATTCAACCCCGTTTTTCTTCGCTCGTTCCTTCTTTATTTCAACTTTCAGGGCCAAAGATAGATTCCTAACCGTGATCGATCCACCTCCCTCGAAGACAGGATCAAAAATAGTTGGCTCTTTCTTTTCCACTCGGAAATTAAATTCATTCAGGTTCATAGTCAGATTTTTGATGTCTAAAAAGAGTACTGTTGGATCTTCTTTTGGGTTGAACACATGTTGCTTTGCAGATTGATGATGACCTGGCTGATCGCCTCCGTTACAGCTGTCGTCAGCGTGGGTGATTTGATACGATACATCTCTTACTGCTATTTCTAGGAGCTCGAAATCAGATATCGCCGATGATTGCCACAAGTCTATTCCTGCCTTGAGAGTATCTGACATGGGAAGATCATTCAAGGGCTTTGGAATCCCTTGAAACTGCGAGGGCTGCAAGATTGATGGCAAAATTATAAGTTTGACCTGACTTAACTGACGTACAAATTATTCAGAGGTACAAACAAATACTTACATGTTTGATTCCATTGACACCAACGACCCAATTGTTATGATGTTGCGCAGACACTAGTAGCTCTCTCACTTCGTCAAGAATCGAATCAATACTGGCATCAGTATCAGAGGAGTCGAATGATGTGTCTAACGCCGCACGCGGTAAAGTATTAGCTAATGGCTGCAGTACATTCTCATCGCTACCCAACACTTTACATACTATATTTTCACGATCCATGCTAATGTCTGACAAGCAAAGATCCCCCCCTTGTTTACTTCTACACGTTACCACCCATCCTCCTTCTAATTCACGTCTTTCGATAGGGATCGACATTTTAGGAAGGTATTCAAGGAACCTCTCGATTAGCAAAGAAGTCCTCTCTTTCACGTATTGGATGAACTTTTCAGAGTCACCGATCGAATCGCTGAGTTCTCTCAGCAACGTGTCTGGATCAAACTCATCCATGAGGTTCAAAATGTCATGATCAATACTGAATTCAAGTCAAGGAGGGGAAAATGTTAGTAACAAGTTAATCATGACAAAAAGGATACAAATGTCGACTCACGATTCGATGTAGGGCATCACTTCAAAGACAGTCTTGACATCATGACAAAGTGAATCCAAAAACTCGATGAATCTTCCATCTAATTCTTGGATAATCTTCACAGCTTCATCTTCCAGTAAGAAATCCAACCAGTCACCAGAAACAGCTCCAGACTGGATACTATGAAATTGTGCAACACCGAGAGAGAATAGCTTCACGAAGGGCTTTAAGAAGTCCTGTGTTTGTTCCGGAAACTCTGCAGTTGCAAAACTTAACTCTTCATCGATAGCATCGAGTACTGTTTCCCATAGTTTCCCTGAGATTGCCATATTATTCAGATATCTCAGGTGGCGGATGGAATAAAAGTGGTGAGCGAAAATGTTGATCATCATTGAGCAAACAGGGTCCTTCTCAAATACCCGAACAAGAACTCGATCGAACACATCGAGCACATCATCTTTCGTCAGCAACTGTAGTGTGGATCGACCCGGTGTTGCAACAATCTTCATTACTTTTGCAATAGTCATTGCCTTTTGACCGCTCCTAGCTGCTGCTGCTTTCGTATTTTTATCTTTCTTCCTTGGGGCAATATTTTTGTACTGAGTATAAGAACGATTCGGAATGATGTTAGATCGCATGTTTAGCTGGATCGCAACGGTGCAAGAAAAGAAATGTACAAACTTACCAAAATTTTGATCCCCTTGCGCAATTGCTCACATGTCTTCTTATCGGCGATTTCTGACTTCACTATTGCAGCTTCAAATCGTAATAAAGCTGTTTTCCAATCGCCGAGTTCAAGTGCTGGCAGAAGTAGAGTGTCGCCAAGGCAGATATCAACAAAGCGAAGCAGTCTACGTTTGGCTATCGTGCCATGCTTCCTTAGCTTCTCAAGAATCTTACCCCAGAGCGCTGACGTGCGTTGTCGCAATGGTCCGAATGTAGTTGATATGCCATGGAGAGTTCGAAACCAAGCTTGAATTAAATCTGCTGATGTGTGTTTTTTGTGAATTCTGAGCAGTTGGCGAATGAATAACAGACCCTCAAGGATCATACTCAACGCTATATTCAGTTTTGGGCGATTGGACACAGACGCACGCGCTACAGCTGTTGTACGCATCAACACTCTAATGAAAATCATAGCTGAATCATGGGCTTCTTCAAATGCTTCGATTTGCGACATGATTTCTTTTTCTTCAGCGAATGTCGCATCATTCCTGACATCTTCAGTGTAAATGCATTTGAATATATCTTGCAAACTCCATTTGACTTGCTCTTCAGGAGCAACAGGATGGCTCGTCACGCTCGAATCAGAACTTGCTTTAGTCTCGTACTGATGCATTGAAGAAGAGTTAGAGTCAGCCGATTCCTCGTCGCCTTCGAGAAAAGTGATGATATGCGAAATGAACTTATTATATTCTCGATCGAACTCGGGTTCCTCTGCGATGGCCTTACTCAGACTGACCGCAAACAAATCTAAATATTCAGAGAAATTCCTCCACGTCCCCTTTTCTCTTGCACCATCGACATATAACGTTTGTTCTCTGAGCCGAGCTTTGTAATGAAGAAGCTCTAGTTGATATTGAGCCGCAGCACGAATGTGCTGTGTCACCGGTACAAAAATTGCCCCACGACACGATAGTATCTGAAATCTACTGAATTCAACAACTCTATTCCGGGTAAGGGTCCGTCCCTTGAAGCGTCTTTCATAGTCCATGCGAATGTGGTATTTTCCTGTTATGTTCTGCTTTCCACCTCTGACATATCCAACTACTTTACCAGAGCCATATGTTGTTTCAACATCAAACCCAACAGCAGCCTGCATAACGCTGTGGATTGAGTCCCTTCGAAAGTACGCAACAGCTGAGCCTGGGCCACTACGATTCCATAGGGATCGAATAATGTGCATGTCATCTTCCACACGCCAGCCCACCAGAACACCAATACCAAACGTGGTTGCAACGCAACTACCAATAGGATACTTTGAATGACAAGGGAAGTAGTTCCACTCGTCCATTATTCTAAGATTCATCTCTGCAAACCTGCAACCTCGTAAGATAGCCTTATCTAGAATCACTTTAATCATGAGGCAGTTTGTCCGCTCATTCCCGACCATATTGCATGGTTGATTTGATGGGATGTAGCATCTGCGAGAAGAAACGACGGTTCCCTGAAACACAAGACGGCGACAGATTCATTAGTGAGTTGTACATATGAAGACGTATAAGCGCAACGAATATTTGACTTACCATTTGATAGAAGGAGCTAGCCTTGGCGCTGATTGAAATATTAGGGTCAGGCGAAAACATTGGTACAATAATTCTCACACCCTTCTCAATCGGTGTCAGCCGGTCGACAGGTGGTTGTTTAAACAGCCCATTCCGAACTAATTTCGCTGGTGGAGATGGAGGTTCAAATGATGTGTCGTTGAACGAAGTTGGCATTTCAATCACAGCAAACCTACTTCTAGTTGGTGTTCCTTGTATTTGAGGTCTAGCCTTGGCCTGGGCGGGTGGTCTCGCACCCGGAGAACTCCACATCCCATGCACAGGCCGTTTCAGCAACTCCATATCTTGTTTCATATCTTGTTTCATATCTCTCTCCTTCTCTTGTTTCATCTCCAAGTCAGAGGCAATTTCATTAGCTCTCTCAGTAATATCCATCCCGTCAATCAATTTTATTGCCTCGTTGGGGAGAGATTTCTGTATCGCTTCCGGATTGGCAACAACTCTTTGTAATTGACGAGATTTGAGTAACTTTTCGCCAATTTTCGCCCCCACTGCAAGCCAAGGCAAAGCCTGTTCACTTGTACTAACCGAGTCAGCATATGAAATCGTGTCATCGTCACTTTCACTATTCCAGTGCTCTACAATAGAAGGAAAATCTGAACATGCAGTGCTGCCATCATCACTTTCTTCTGTCACTATACAAGACAGCATGCTGACGTCTTTACTGATGACTTCAATACGATCAACTGAGTCCAATGTTGTGTGTGTTATCGACACATCCTTTGTACTTCCAGTCTCTTCTTTCACCTGCTGTGCCTTTTCCTCATGCTCGCGAAAGAAGACCATTTTGTGGCAAAAGCGAAGAGCCTCCAAGTGACCCATGGTTGCATCGCTACGTGGAAGGTTATTGGGAAAAGTTTCCTCCTGCTCCTTATCTTCTCGCAAACAAATGCTGGCAGGGAAATATGTAGGAGGTTTCCGATTCAGCTCCTTGGTAGTTGCGTCAATCTCTTTTTTCCTATTCTGTAACAGCAGTTTCGCTTCATTCACAACGACAGTCTCGGCAGCATTTTCAATCGCCCCCTCCCTCCTCGATCGTTTGATATCCCTCTCAAGTCTCCTCGTAGTCTTGGCATTTTGTTTTCGTTCTCTATTGATATGAATGAGAGCAATGTGCTTTCTACGAAACTTGGGTAACCGCTCTTCCTCTGACCAAGCGATTAATCTCCCTTGCAAGTAGTCTCCCCATAAGAAGTCCGTGTGGACCGTTTTCATTACTTTCTTCCAATACATACGGCATTGGTTCACCCCGTTGGTAATCTGTCGCACCCTATCTGAACCCAGCAACTCAACCAGACCATGATGCAACTCATTTACATCAATCAAGGTGTGAACAATAGACATGAAAACCAGCATAAACACCCACGATGCAGTGCGTAACACCACATCATTAATAGCGTACGCCAACACCAATACAACTAGGAATATTTCCTGAAGAAATTCCAATGAAGAATTCCCTTCCAAAGGATTATTGTCGGTCTCCCATGCACACAAAATCATATTGCGCAGGGCACGAACATTTCTAACGCATACTATATGAGTCCAGTCAAATGATGTATCCTCCATAAATTTTCCCTGCTGCTGTTGTTGCTGCCGCAGCCGAAGATAATTCTGATATCCAAAGTAGGGTATCGATCCCTCATTGAGCCTATCCGTAATCATATCGCCCACTGGATCCTCTAATTCTTTTTCTTCGTCCCATCTATGACTACCATCTTCACTGGCAGTGAGTGTCGAATCTCCTACCGAAGAGTTGTCGTCCTCATAGCTAGTCTCATAACTATTCTCATAACTGCTACTTTGACGTTGCCTATTTTCTACTTCAAACAATAATTTCTTTACTGCCGCATTTTTAGCATCAAGGTCGGCAAATAAGATTTCTTGCTCGTCGTTTTGTTGTGGTAGTTGTCTGTTGCTGATTTTGGGAGTCGGCCTATTGCGATAGCATTGTTGTTGCTCTAGAGACATTTGTACCATGGTTTGTTAATAGTGCGGTGGAGGTGCAGTTGTAGTCAACTGCTGCAGACCACATTTACTAGAGGAACATCCAACGCTGTCAACATAAAAGGAGAAGGAGGTAGGTAAGTTGTTCCCTTCGGTCTACCATTGTTCATCTCTATGTGTAACGCAGTAAAAAATGGGTCGCCAAACGCAAACGCCTGATCCAGCATTCTTGTGAGTACTATCGGATTAGCGGGCGCTTTTCTACCTCTTGTGGGTTGTGCCCGCATTGGGCCAAAGAAATGTGAAAAATTGGTACAAATGAGCTCAAAATATACGTAGTAATGTTGAATATACCCCTGAAATGACCAATTATTTGTTTCGAAACTCTCTCCTCCGTGTGGATACGCCCGCACGCCCCCTAAGTCGATGATTAGTCACGATCGTCTTCTCTGTAATTTCCTACTCTAGCGAGAAAAGATGAAGATACATGTACCTCTCTCTCTCATGATGAAAGGGTCAAATGACTCTCTCTGCTTTAATACCTATCTACTAATATTCAAAAGATCCCTTTCGGCTGCTCGAGGATGACCAAGGGATATTTCACAGCATGTTGCGAGATAACGAGACATCTTGTGTAAGTAGTGTCTTGTCATGGATTGACAGAAACAAAAGTGCCACGCTTGAACAAATAGGGCAAATTGAAATTGATTATCACACAACAACAAATCTTACTCTTACAATATAAATAACTTAAGACGATATTTCTAGAATCTCCGCATTCTTAGCGTTGCGCTCAGCTTGAATCTCTTCAATAGAAAAGCCAGCACGGCCAGAGCTTAGCCCCTCCGCGAGCCGTGTATCTAAATCACGATCACTGTTGTTGTTGTCGTCGTTACCTCTCCTTCTTCTCCCACCGTCACTTCTTCTTCTACGTTTTGTGTCTCTTTTACCTTCGCGACGACGTTTGCCACTAAAATCATGCCAGGGCATAAGAACTCGTTTCGTGGTAAAACCAGGAGGAGGCTTTGGCCACTCAGTTGGCCGATCATCAAGCACATCGAGGGTTGTAGCCAAGCGCATTAAAACTCTTGCTCGGGTTCCTCTACGTCCATAACGATCATTACTTACCTTTCGAACAGTCCACTTGCAAAATCTCCATCCCATGTCACCAAAATCAGGGAGCGGTTCTCGTTCGTCTTCGTCAGACTCCATTGCCCCATCTGCTGGTTGAGGAGCAGGTGCATCCAAGGGGAAATCCCTCACCGAGTTATCATCGAGTTCATTTTTCTCTCCCTCTGCATTTTCATCATTCATATCTTCCTCATTCTTTTGTGCAGACGGAGGCTCCCATCGCTTGGTCATATCCACAGCCTCCGGAGGCGGAGAAGGCAACTCTTGTGACAAAGCATGCAATGCACGAGCAGCAGAATGTTTGTCCTCGAATAACACGTTGCATGACAATTCACCAAGCCACTCGACATAAGAAGGGCCATAATCTCTAAAGAAAGAAAGGAGATCATCAGTTCTGATCTGTTTGAAGGGAGCCCAGTCAATAGAAAAGATGTGAATTTTGGAAGGCACAACAACTATCTTCTTCGGTATAAACTCTGCCGTGTCCATACCACTGGTATCACCATCAGATCCCAATGACAACACGATTTCTCCCGAAGTATTCCCATTTGATAAAAGGTTCCCAGGCGGATCTGCTCGAAATTTACTGACCTGTTTCCAATTGTCCCAAGCCTGTTCGATTGGAAGTGGATCTTTCTTCGTCTTTTCCCACTCGGCTACATCATCCACGCCCTCGTCATCTTCCATAGCACCTTCATTATCACTACCATCATTGTTGTTGTTACTGTCAGCGTTATCATCATCCAAACCCTTCCTCTTTCGTTCGTCCTTAGCAAAACGCTCCTTCCTTGCATCGGCTTTGGCCTTTTCAGCGGCACTAAACGTATCAATCCCGGTAATAAATCCCCGTTCCGGATTGGCACGAAGACGGCGTGCCTCGCTCCATTTCAAAAAGGCATCTGGAGCTGGCTCCTTGTATTCAATACCATACTTGGCAGCACGTGCTTTTGCCTTGGCACGTTCCTTTTCATACTCAGCCAACAATTCAGCCTCAGTGGCTACAGATCCCCCTCCTCCTCCACCACCACCACCCCTCCTACTACTATTAGTCACATATTCCATATCCAAAATGTTCACAAACGCAGACTGTGCCTCCATCGGCACCCCCTCCAATCCAAACTGACCCGGAATCGACATGACCGCCACATTCCTCACTCTCAAATCCCTTGCATTGCGATTCAACGCTGAATTTCCAATCCCCACATAACGTACCGCATCAACTCCTGATCTCAACATGTTATACATACTATCATCTAATGACCCAATCACATTCTTCCCTACACACTTCCCCACACCTGCACTCAACGTCCCATTCTGCAAACATATCCAATACGGTATCCAATGATTCTCACTACAAACCCTCGACGGAAATGTCAAATCCACCGCCTCATTATAATTCACATGACGACGAATCACCGTCTGCAAATTACCATTGGCACCAAAATGTACGACATATGTCTTCCCCAATTCATACTGATGGTAGGGGCTGAAGGCAATGGCTATACATTCACGTGCCATGGCTTCGAATTGGACAATTATTCCACGACCTACGTTAGACCCCTCGGGTAATTTGAGATTTTGGTGGAAGTGTTCGGTGGACCATCCGGATGTGGCGCGTTCCATGGGTGCGACGCGGATGGATGTTCCGGGGGAGAGGAGGGTGCATTTGACTACACTTTCATCAGTTAGGTTTTCGTCGGTGTCGTTTGAAGATTTGATGGTCCATGCGTCATCTGTGATTGAAATTATAGATTGCTCGTAGGTGCAGGCTGATGCGGAGCGGTGTTCGATCTCGCGGACGAGAGAGGAGGCGTAGGTGGACGCCATGGTTGTTATCATTAGATCTTTATGAGCGCTCGGTGTTAGGCGTTGAGAGTTGAGAGCTGAGGCTGAGGAGGCGAGAGGATGATCGATGAGGCAGGAGATGCGAGGAGAGGCGAGCCACAAGTTGGCATACATTTTTAATGACACGCAATTACTGACATGTAAGTACACAACTAACGTGCGCACTGAAATAACCTATGACCCGAATTATGGCGGGAAGGGCTAGCCCCATCTACAAAAAGGTCCCGATAACCCTCTCGAGGTTACCTGTTTACTTGTGCCTACGAGCCTGTTTTGTACTGAACTCACGTAGGAATTGAACTCGCCACCTTCTTTTGCAATCATCTTGATCACCCTCTGCTTCTAACTTTTCGTAAGGTGTGTAATGGATGAACGACCATGGTGGTGCCGATAATAGGCTGATGGCAGTGGCAGACAGAGGATTATATCGCAAGTATTGGCAGCATTATTATTATTTAGTGTGGTGGAGTGGCGCAGGGGGAATGGCAGCGGCTTCCGCTGGGGGGACGCTTCCAATAATTGGCAGCGGCGATGGTACGGCCAAACAAAAGGAGTGGATCAAGCACTCATCACATAGACGCTTAATAATCGGGTGATGACGAAGTCAGTAAACCCATTGTTAATGCGCGTGTGGTGCTGAAGAAATCCAAGCTCCGCCCGTAGGGAGACCCATGTCATTTTGGTCAGCTCTTTTTGACTAGAGCCATCATCAAAATCACGGACCCCCCTTTACCCTCTCAGAACGCGCCTACCCTCGTTGTGCTACAATAGCATACTCGTTTGGGGGATACGTCACGTATGATTTTAGAATGCTGCTGATACTTGCGGCGCTCAGATGCTGCCGGTGCTGTCACGAGTTTCAATGTTTCGCCAATTGTTTTTTCTACGAAGTTGATTTCTCACCACCAATCTCTCCCTCCTCTCTACTCGTTTATTCCAGATTCTAAACAAGTTCAGCCTCACCCCAAACACCCCCTAAAAATGCCTGTTGATCTTTTGCACCCCACCGCCGAACAAGAGGCCAGAACTCACAAGCTTAAGCGTCTTGTACAGAGCCCTAATAGTTTCTTCATGGACATCAAGTGTCCTGGATGCTTTCAAATTACCACTGTTTTTAGCCACGCACAGACAGTTGTCCTTTGCGGATCTTGCAATGTTATGCTGTGCCAACCTACAGGTGGTCGGGCTAGACTTACTGAGGGATGCTCATACAGAAAGAAGGTTGACTAAATTACTTTTGTACAAGAGAAGATGATACATTAGAGTTTCGTTGGTTGATAGAAAGCGACCCCTACCTCTGCCTAAGTAAAAGTAAGCCTAAAGAAGCCTGTTGCCTTATAGTATTTTGCTTGATTAGGGTAGGGGAGAGACTCCTTTGCTCATTGGATGTATGACATCAGTTTCAGCTATGATTACTAGTGGACCCACTTTGCTCGACGAGCTCGCTGCCACCTCCAGAACAAGCGGGTACGATAAATCTATTTTACTATACGATATTTTGGTGCGCTTCTCACTGACAAAAAACTTCTTCTAACTTCTGTTTATTATTAATGTTAATGTAGTACGTAAGTGCAACCAAAACTCTCTTTTCGATGTACAATTATATGGGTTGTGGTTGTGGGTTAAAGAATCACGCATCCTCTTTCCCCCACAGCTAGAGCTATCCAGCTCTTGTGAACATCTGTGTGTCACCAGCCACCATCATCACTACCTGTGTCCTCCTTCATTAGCCCCGGCGTCTCTGTTACTTGGACTTGTTCCTTTTCTTCATTTATTTGTCGAAGTTACACAAGAAGTTGCACTATCCCCCTGGACGCTGACAGTACTTGACGCCTCTCGCTTGAAAAAGTTCACGAACCCTTCAGCACAAACATCGTTAGTATCACAGCAAAACAAGAATCCTTTACTTTGATCATCATCGTTGCACATCAAGAAGCCTGATTTTTGGTCCTCCTCGTTTGTTTTGCTTAGGCTGAGAAATAAATCTCTATCGATTTCATCCTTGGATTCTTCTTGGAAAGTTACATTGCCGGTCGCCATGATGTTGAGAGAGTTAGGGTTAGGGCTGTGGCTGAGGCTGTGGATTGAGTCAAGACAAGATGAGTAGTGTACCTTTTCCAGCTAATGAAAGCTATCGTTGTGGTAAGTTATGTTCTTTCGTAAACATCTTCTTTTGTCGATTCTTGTCAAGCGTTGAGTTGTGAACCGGTCGGCGGCATACTTAGGTCCCGGTGGCGGTCGGTGCACTTTTTTGTGAGGAGAGAAGGAATCCTTGGTAGATAGTGTCGTAGTGTGATCTTAAGCTTTCTCGTTTCTCGTTCGGTCAAAAACAAGTTGTTGATTGGAGTGGGGTGAGACTCCTATCAGCATCAATGTAAGGATAATAATGGAAGTAAAAGTATTCAGATTGAGAAAAAACATTGAATACCACTAATTATTAGTAAACAGTAGTTGTTGAAGCGGTTCCGCCATCGCCTCCATCACAAGAGGGGGAAACTCTACTTCCATTGCAATAATTTGTGTGCGCTACTCACTGAAAAACAACTTCTTCTAACTTCTGTTGATTATTTATTAACGCCACGGTTATTCGTGTGATACTCCTATGTATGTGCATCAAAACCTACTATATCAAACATGTTTAAGAATCCACGTACCCTCCTTTCCCCGCCGTCCGCCGAGTCAGCAAGAGCTATCCTTCTCTATGCCAACTGTAGTGTCACCATCCACCATCAGTTTTTCCCTCTTTCAGCAGATGCTCAATTGCAAACGAAGGAGTAACCCTCTTCGTGTTGCCCCAGGCGTCTCTTTTACTTAGGCTTGCTCAATTTCTTCATTCGTCGAAGCAAGAGAAGAAGTTGCACTGCCACCTCCGACCCTGGCAGAACTTGACGTAGATGCTGCCTCCTGCTCCTGCGCTTGCACATTTTGTTCCTTTTCCTTCATCGAAGCTAGAGTGGTTGCATCCCCTTGGACGCTGACAGTACTTGACGCCTCTCGCTTGAAAAAGTTCACGCACCCTTCAGCACAAACATCGTTGGTATCAAAGCAAAACAAGAATCCTTTACTTTGATCATCGTCGTTGCATAATATGAATCCTTCATTCCGATTTTCGTCGTTTGTTGGGCTTAGGGTAAGAATGAGATCGGTATCACTGATGTCATTCTTGGTGTCTTCGAGGAAAGAATCATATCCGGTCGCCATGCTTGTCTGTGATGATGAGTTTTGGCTGGATTGAGTCGAGATGGAGTGGTGTACCTCTGATGAATTTAATCTATAAGCGCTTTGGTAAGTTATGGTCTTTGACTTTGAGAACATCTTCTTGCCCCTCGTCAAGCGTTGAGCGTGCGTTGTGAACCGTCAGGGTCAGAGCACATTTTTGTGAGGAGAGAAGGTATTTACGGGAATTTACAAAGGAATCCTTGGTAGATCAGTGCCGTACCTTTGGCCCTTTCTTGTATGTCATTTCATTCGGGTTTCCGCTTTCTCATTTGAATTTGGCAGAGCTCCTCGAGCAACAAACAACAAAACAAAGCTGTAAGCTGCATGCATTCCTCACTATCTTCGTCTCTCTAGAGAGATACGCCAGGACACTCACCACCATCATAAGAGAGTATCGCACGCAACTATGCTTGTGAAATAAAATGGACATAACAATCCCCCCACACAACCTGAAACGCTTCACCGCCGCAATCACCTGCCTCGGCAAAATCGGCAAAGATCTGTACCTCTCCTTCGATCCATTAGATGGCCTCATCCTCAGTTCCTTGAATGAGGCCAAGTCGGCATTTGGAAAGTTTCATTTCGATTCCACATTTTTTGATCGGTGCAGTGCTCCTGCGGTGGTGGTTGCGCCCGCCTCTTCTTCATCGACAACAAGGACGACGTTTGGTGGCAGAAGAAATAAAAATGATAACAACAGCCACAGTGCTGACGAAGAAGAGGACGATGACGAATTTTACGATAGCAGTCGCTACGTGTGTCGAGTACCCGTTCGGTCGGTTCATTCCATCTTACGTCCCCGTAAAGGTGTGTGCTCCTTGAGAATTCGGAGTGAGGGGATGGATGATTCGGGAAATCATTTTGGTCTCAAGAATAGTAAACGGAGGGGCAGCAGGAGGAGGCGTAACAACAACAATCGTGATGGTCATGAGGAGGAGGGCGGTGGGGATCATAGAGAAGATGATGATGGGGAAGATGAAAGACGCCCATATTCCTCATCTGCAAGACGACGCATGAAACGAAGGAGCAACAAAACGAACAATAATTCTGACAACAACAACAATGCTGACATTGACACACAATCATCGGCTGAAAGGGGAAATGACAAAATGATGCTCTCCTTTGAATTCTTCATTGAACTTACTGCCCCAAATCAAAATCGGAACAACAACAATACTACTACTGCTGCTGCTGGTGGTGGTGGTACATTCCGCGTCCTTCACAAGGTAGGGGTCACAGATGCCAATGGAATCACCCTCTCGGCATCGACACGCAAACGTGATCGATCGGAAATCGTCTCCCCGCCTAAATTATGGTTACGTCTCCTCGATCCATTACGTCGTACTGCCGAGGTGGCATTGACGGTTGATGATGAACTCAAAGTTGTTACTGCGACAAGTTTTCATCCGGGTGAGATGCAAGGTGGGGGTGGTAATCACAATGGTGCCGAGGATAATGCAGTGTTGCAGGCGGCTGCGGCCAAGGAGGCGGTGCTCAAAACGGAAACTAGTACAGGAACGGAGGAATTTGATGAATATGATTTTCGTAATAATCGTGGCAGAAAGAAGAGGAGGAGGAGGGATGATGATGAAGATTCGGATGATGATGATGATGATGACGACGATGATGAGGAACGTGAGAGTGATAGACCACCACCAGATGTCAATCAAAAGGTGATACTTGTCTTTAGTATCAAGGAAGCCAAGGCAATGCTTCAATTTTGTGCGCAAACCAACTCTTCCTTTCATGATGATGGGGATGCCTTGTCAATTCTTTCGTTTCATTGGGGAGGCAAGCCTGTTGTGATTGAAACTGATGGGGACTCGTTTTCAGGCGAGCTTGTCTTGGCGACGTTGCATCATGGGATGATTGCGAGTAATATTACTGTTGGTGGTAGGCGTGAATCATCTGGTTGATCATATTTGTAGAGACTTGATATTTTCATATTAGCTGATACTTTTTTCATTGATAAGAGGAAATCAAGTCACCTCAATACATTCTTTCTTTGTTAGATCCCATTCTTTGACTTTTCTCCTCATGTCTAGGATAGACGATCAATGTCTCGCATAACACGCTCCATAAACTCTGGCTCTTCCTTTCTATATTGCTCCATCTGTTCTACAATCATTTGAATCCTATCTCCTTCGTCCATGACACTTCCGTTCCTTTCTTCCACCATGAATCTTTCCCATTTCTTCGGGTACTTCAGTTTCATCACCCGATCGAAATCTATAGCTACCTTTTCCACTGCTTCGTCCATTTTGGTTACAACTGATTTCAATACGAATAAAATGACGATGGCAACGGCAGCTGCAGCAAATGAAGCCTGCATAACTGGATCGGATATGAGATCGGATAGGCTAACTTGATCTTGGAATGCTTCTTCTGGGATTGTTTCATCGTAGGATGTCAAGAGGGAAGGAATGTGATTCACTGTATCGAACAGTTGAGACTGTGATGGCAGCATGGAGAGAGTAGTACTCGATTTTTGTAGATGTGCATATTGCGGTGCAGTGAAAGCTGTCACCGCGGTAGATTGCAGCATCGTTGCCACTACAGCTACTGCGGCTAAGGACCGTGAAGACGAGGTCATCATGATGTTAAAGTAGGCTAATTGATGTGGAAGTTTGGGAGTTAGCACGAGGCAAAGTGTAGCTTGCTCATTGCTCACAGTGAAGCTTGCTAGACAACAAACTAGTATACTAATTCCAACGTTAAAGTGGCCTTTTGATAGATCTCTTCTGGGACACCTTAGACCCACCAAATCATATATTTTCAGTCGATCGAAGTAAACTCGCCACGATATACGATATAACCCCCACTTTCACTACAGATTGGGTGTGATACATAATATCATAGTAATTCCCACCGGTGAACTGTGGCATTAGTTTACTACTCCTAGTAATAATCACCCTCGCTGACGTAATCAGAATCAGCATCGTCATCATCAAGTACTTTGAAAGCATCACACACCGCTTCAATAATAGCCTGCTGAGATTCTGGCAGTGGTCTCCTTGGGTTCATTATCTTCGTGCCAAGAGCCACATCTATCTCAGTTCGAGCCATTGAGAGTGCATCTAATGTATCACTACAGCGACCTTCTACAGTGATCCAGTCGTCAAGAACTCTCCTCTTTCTTCTTCCGTCATTGGACTCACTTGTCTCCAGACCATAGCCACCAAATAGGAGGACCTGCTCTGGTTCTAGAGCAGTGCACCCCCTCAAGAACACTTGTGAGGAGAGCACCATTTCTCTGTAAAAGAACCACAGAGGCAAATTGACCTTTCGCTCTTTTGGAGGCTTCCTGTGAAAAGCCACTGATGACGGATGTAAGCCAGCGTGGTTTTCAGTTTTACTACGAAGTGTACCAAAGTTGCCGAGCTGTCGGCGTGCTGCAAGATTATCAGGAACCCCAACAGCCCATACAGCGCTAACCAATGAATCAATCGATGCATTGCGATTGACTGATGCATCATACCGAAATTCTTTCTTCCTGCCTCGCGATTTGATGAGATCACTCTGTGGAACCAACCCCAGCGATTGTAATTCATTTATTAGCTGCCATCGCACTGAGGAAACTGCGTTCACTGCATTGATGCTAACAAAATTAGCAGATGCCCATTCTCGTGCTTTCTCCCAGCCGTGCTCTCTCAAGACATACCCAAACTCGTCGTAAGCTTCAATAGATGCCATTGTGTCTGAGAGCTCAGAGAACGACTTTTTGACAGCGTGTTGTTCCTTTCGCATTCCAAGAGGAGTGTAGAAGAGTTCTCGACTGCTTGAGCAGGCAGCTGCAGTCAACACAGGATCAAGGCACTGTAGGACGGATCCCATTATTAACATCTTTGCCATGGCTGGATCCAATGGCAATCTTGATAGGCACTGTCCCAAAGGCGTCAATGCCTCTTTACTGCCGTCAGTTGTGACGGCTCCAAGCTTTCTCAGTCTCTCCATCGCATGAGAAACATCGGAATGTGATGGCGGATCCATAGCACGACTCAAAAACGCCTCCACTCCTTTATCAGTCATGTTAATGGTATTCAAGCAGGTGGCCTCAAGGGCAGTCCTTTGGATCTCTGGCTGTGGGCGCTCCAGCATAGCATGATGTTGTCCTTTGGAATAAAGTCTATAGCACTTTCCAGGAGCAACGCGTCCGGCACGGCCAAGTCTTTGCGTAGCTGAAGCTTTAGATGTTGGTATAGTAACCATTTCACTCATAGCTCTTTCTGCATTGTAGTTCATTTCTCTACATAACCCTCCATCTATAACAGCAAGCACATCATCAATCGTCACAGAACTCTCGGCAATATTGGTGGCTAAAATGACTTTCACTGTTCCTTCCTCGGCGGGTGTGAAAACCTTCTGCTGCTCATTTTGAGGTATGGTTGAGTGGAGAGGAATAATGTTCATGCATGCTTTCAATGTCCTATCTGATTCCTTCTGGAGTATCTCAGTGGCCTCTTTTATTTCGTCAAGCCCGGGAAGAAAGCACAATATACTGCCTTTTCTACCGGCGCAAGTTTCTTCTTGAGCAACATGTTGAGCCAGATTGGCCAGGAGTTTGGTCGTAATCTCTCCTATTTCTCTTTTGTCACTGAATGTATGATGTCTGTTGGTTGTAATCAAATCAGGGTTTCCGCCTCGCATGGATACTGCGTCATTCAAAGTTTTAAGCCGTGGTGAATACGAATGAAGCCCAAATCCAATATTGTCTTCAGAATCATCGTCAGAATCAGAATCATCAGAGTCACTAGAGGAACTGCTCTCGTTCAAATTGTTACTCTGATCCTCTGCGATCGAACGAGCTGCCAATTTCATTGCTGCCTTCTCCTCTGAAAGAGCAACTTCAAGATCCAACTGAAGTTGTTGGTCATGTAGGCGTAAGAGTGATTGTGAAAGGTCGCGTATGTTATTTGGCAGCTGTTCCATCTCCTCGAGGTGCATTACTTCAACAGGATGGCGTGGCTTCGTAGGCACGCTCATTACAGGCACAACCTCATCATCTCCAGATGAAAAGTATTTGCCAAACGATTCAGCATCGAGGGTTGCAGACATCAAGATAACCCGAAGATCTGGTCTTTTTTCCAATAGTTCCCGAAGTAAGATCAACAAAAAGTCTGTGTTGATGTCGCGTTCATGAACCTCATCTATCATCACGTGTGATACTCCGTCAAGAAATGAGTCATTCACTAGTCTGCGCAGGAGAACGCCTGTTGTAACAAACTCAATCGACGCTGCATCGCGTGGACTCTTCTTGTTAAATCTGACAGTATATCCAACGCTGTGACCAATCTCCTCATCTCTTTCTGCGGCAATACGCTCAGCAACTGAAATAGCAGCAATGCGCCGTGGTTGTGTTACGACGATACGAGTATTGTTCCCTTTTCTATTCGCAATAGCGTCTTCCAATATATACTGGGGACATTGCGTCGATTTGCCACTGCCTGTACCTCCACTTACAACGACAACTTGCTGAGACTTGAGAGCGCCGATTAGGTCATCTTGAATAGCTTTGATAGGAAGTGCGTCGCGAACACTCTTCATCTTGCCTTGCTTCCCTTGCGGATCACTGGCCGCCTTTTCTGCTCTGGATTGTTCTTCTTTCAAGAATGTATCGTTTTCACCCATTTCTGTTGTTTCGAATGATACCTCGTCTCGCCTTCTCTTCATCCTTCCGTCTTGCTGGAATTGCTTACGCATGAGTCGCTCTTTAAACTCCACTTCATACCTCTTCTTTGCCAAGGCATGCTCTTCCATCCTTTCCGTGTGATCGCTATGTGATCCAATGGCGCTCATTAAACGGTCAAGAGCTTCCTCGGGTAACTCAGGTACATGTAATGCAGCGACATGTCCAGCTGGAGATTCTTCAATAAACGATTTAATTTCATTCATTTTCTGTTGACCAATAAAGTATTCAAGAGGTCCTCCAGCCTCAGTTGCAGACAACAATGCCCTCCCCTCCGCTTCTGCCTTGTTTCTTCCAAAGGCTGCTTTCGAATCTATAGCCACACCTCTGCAGTAAACTTTCATCCGTGACACCCATCCATCTGGATGGTCACTGGTGTCAAATCTCGGACGCGATACATTCAGCACTTCCAAGATCATTTGTGCACGCTGCATATCAGCTTTGAAGACTTCTCCTTCTTGTGTCTTTTTAATCCCAGCAAGATCCGGTGGTTGGCGTATATCAATATTCAATTCAGCCAATTGCACTACGAAATCAGCTGCGGCAAGTGTTTCAGCCTGCTTTTTCAATCGCGCCGCACCGGTATTGATAAACTCAACAGTTGTTCCATTCGGAGAGATGATAAGATTGTTGGTCTCAATATAACTCGAAAAGTTGTGTATGCCATCAAAACATGATTTATCCAAAATGGTATGTAGAGTGGCATAAAATAATGAATCATGGGCCGGACCACGGGCAAAGTGTTCATATCGTTGTTGAAACATCATCTTCCTTTGAGCATTGTGCACAAAATGTTTGGCTACTTTCTCGACATCTTTTGGGAGAAATGTTGCAACAGACGATGATTCCAGTACCTCATTTTGCATCCTTTCTGTCGTAAGAATTGGCCTTCCATTCTCTCCATATATTTCGTGTTTATAGTCTTCCTCCACCGCTTGTTTTTTCTTTTGTCTCCTCTTCTTATTTCTCTTTCTCCTTGCATTCTTACTTAGGCCCTTGCCCATTTTCGAATGAGAGAGTGTAGAATGAAAGAGCATGCTGTTGTTGTTATATCTTTCATTTATGCATGGTATATTATAATAAGATTGAGCCTCATGGCATCTTGTCCATGTTACTGATGATTTTGATGTTGGCAAGCAAGAAGATGACGCCAAAGTAGACAGCGACACACGCATAGGTCTACATTCCGTTACAGATGATACTGATGAATCACTGAACACATTTCTATGCAATCGTTTCTCTGCTCTGCGGCAGCTAGCTGCGATGACTCGACCTATCATTAGATGATTGGACAAAAATAAGTTGCTTGCAACTCTTTAATATGTAACAATAAATAGGCACTGTCACCTTCAAATTTCATGAGATCAAAAGCCTCCTAGGATTCTTCAAATTCTTCGAATCCAGAACACATCAAGTTTGTTGTAGTAATGGAGAGCCAAGTACTTCTATGATGCAACATCCCGTCAGCAAGATCGCAGATGTGGGATGTGGTTGTTTGGTGGTTGGTGGTGGCGGCGGTGGTTGGAGGGTGTTCGTACGGAAAGAGGGCTGTCTGCAGATAAACGCTGCTTGGTAGCTCCCGAGATTAGAGATGTTGCTCGCGCGCCGCTGCTCAAGCATAGCACCAGCGAGCAGAAGCTCACGAGCAGAAGCTATTCTCTCACTTGATGTTTAGGAAGGATGAAGGATGCATCAATTGCCGTGCTAAGATCTATCCTGTACATACCACCATCCTCTACACATCTACACAACATGAACATACAAGTGCATACAAGAAGTAATTTTCACAAAAATCGGTCGATAAGTTTACATAAACCTTCAATTCTCTGTACATATCTACTTGGCAACGAATAAGAGAAGGCACCTCAAAAAATCTCAAAACGGTTGAAATTAGTAGCCCACAAGCTTGAACGCAATGTTAACAAGCCTTCCCACAGCCTTGAGTCTACGTCCTGCAGCAGAGCTCCTCGCATCCACGGCTGTCACATCATCTTCAGTCTCGCTGCGGAGGCCAAGTCCCATACAGTTTGCATAAAAGGTAGTTGTGGCCGGCCAATCGGAGAAAACCTGGGGAGCGAAGAGATTTTGTCAGTGTTTGAGCGAAGCGGTAAATCTAACAATGCACTTACTTGTAGAGCGACTTACCCCCAATACTCCGATTTCTTCAGACAATACATGAAGCAGTGCGAACTTATGACCATCAATTTGAGTAGGATCGAGATTCTCAACAGAATCTGTGACGGATTGCCAGTACCACCCATCCAATCCGGGGCCTGTACGTTCCAAAGTCCATGTAAGAACTTGAAGTCCGTGCTCCTTGGCAGAATCTGCATAGGCAGATGGAACCATGCCAAGCTCAGCATTGGGATCATCTTTTACCACTGTGGACAAGAAGATATTGTGAGTTGTGTGTGAGTGTGTGTTCGAGCTGCGCAGAAGTATAATCTAACTTAGCAGGCAACTTACGCATCCACATCGGAGGGGCGACAATCTTGACACCGCTATCTTTCAGCAGCTTGTGCCATGCACGATACTCTTCTTCGGTTGCTTCATACTTTTCATCTAGGGCAACAGCTTGACCACCAAAATCAGTGTTCTTGACCCTGGAAGATATAGAAGAGATTCCACAACATGAGTACAAAACGATCTATGGTAGAGTCAAGACAGTATTCCGAGCAGGGTCATTGAAGATGTACTTACCAGTAGAGTACGTCATCAGTATTGAAACTTTGTGGCCAGACGGATGTTGGGTCTACTCCAGCCTCGATATACTCATCAATCATCTGTTGAGCATAATCTTCCTGTGTATAAGTCCCCTCGTACGGCATTTCAACATCTGCAGACTTCAATTCGGGCGTGAACTTCCCATCGAAACTCTTGATGAGCTCGATTGATTCCTTGTGCGTTGGAATAACAGGGCATGAGTATTGGTACAGATCGGTACGCCAATCTGCAGTACCACCATACACATATTCTTCAGGAGTTCCATCGATACTTCCTGATGCGTCCATCTTGCCGCAAAGAGACTTAATCTCAGAAAGAGTGAAGTCAGAAGCACAACACTTTGGAGAGACGCCAGTCGAGAATGGAACGCTGCACTTTGCATTCAGCTCTGGACGGAGGACGACATCAGTGGTTGTGTGAAGATCACACTGGGCGTGACGGCCTTCATTCATTGTCAAATTTAAGACAAAGAGACGGTGAGAATAGTACAGCAACAGCACGCCACCGAACCAATGTATCAATCCATGTATACTTACAAATGAGCTCCTTATCCTTGGTGAAGGTGACATCACACTCGATGATTCCTGCACCCTGTAAGGCTGCAGCTTTGTATGATTCAATAGTGTGTTCAGGATATTGCATACAAGCCCCACGGTGGCCAATGGAAAAGTCAGACTTTACGAAGTTTGTTGTTGTCTTGGCACATTCCTCTTATAGATCGGAAGGAAGGAAGTTAAAGAGTGACTAAGTAAGTATATTCAAAACTACTACGAGCCTTTGTCTGAGCTTGTAACATAAGATGAAGATTTACTCACCAAGCTTCTCCTTTAAAGCGCCAGCAGTCATCTCATCAACCAAGTAATAAGGACGAGTGCCTAGAGTGACGATGTGAGCCAAGTCATCCTTTTCATCGGCGGCTTGAGCAAGGCAAGTGATGGCAAGAACGGCCAAAATGGACTTCATGGTGGTCTGTAGAGTCGAAATCTTTCGTTGCAAATCTTTTTTGTGTCCAATGGCAAAATGACAAGGGTCTGACTGGGGCGATCTGCCGCTGTGTGAGAGAGAATCATGTCACTTGTTGTGTGCAGTCCGATGAATCTTCTTTAATTCGACACCCAAGATTCATTGACATATGGTACTTTCAACCCGACGCCGAAGATTCATCGTTGCCTATTGTATGGTGTCTAAGAGGGATGAAAGTGTCTCGCTAAGTATTGTAGCTTGTGAGCAAAGATTCTCTCTAAGAGTTTCATCCGATCTGTTTGTTGTCGAAGTTGTGATGAGAACTGTCCGATGTCCGATTGCAGAATCTTCTTGAGAATCGTCTGTAAGAGGGCTGACTTCAACTAAACGTTTATTGGTAGCTCCCGTCATGTTGACTGGTGCTGATCCTGACATGAAGAAAAGATTGTGAGTCGATTGTGGGTGGTGTTGAGAGGGAGCTTAGGATGTGACGCAAGAGGGCTGTCTCCATTTAAAAGTCTCTTGGTAGCTCCCATAGAGTTGATCGCGCGCAATCCATAATCCGTACCCCTACCCCTAAAAGTACAACATCGTCACCACCATGAGCAGCGAAAGGCGCAGCTACTCCGGCATACTCCACCGCAAAACAAAGGGTTCACTCGAGCTCTCCGAATCAGGCTTTAATTTCCGACCCGATCGTAGCGGTGGTGCTGGTGCTGGTGCTGGTGATGAAAAAAATGTTGCGGCAATCGAACTAATACCGTGGAATCGGACAATTAAACATCAGGTTAGTCCGGCGTCACATTCCAAATCGCTGCTCAAGATATTGGTGGCTCCTGCTGCTACGGTTGCTGCCAATAACGGTGGAGATAATAGTGCATTTACATTTGTCTTTCCGTCACGGAGTGATTTGGAGAATGCTCGAAAAGAGATCACATCTCGATTAAAAAACGTCAAAGTCAGTAATACCAACAATAACAACAACAGCTCTGCGTCCAACAAGAAAAAGAGACCACGGACCGAACAACAACAATACGGTAAATCAACCCCCCCATCCTCCAGCTACATCACCCACGATCCCATGGCACTCATCGCCACACGTTCCTCCCTCCTTGCATCCGACCCAGCCCTACGGGCACAACACCGTCTCCTCGTTATCGATAACGGGACATTATCCGAACAAGACTTTTGGGAAACTCATCATCGATTGGTGGCGGATGAATATGCCAAAATAAGTGGACGGAAAGATGCGGGTATGAGTTCGGACATTAAAAGTTCGTTGGATTTGGGTGTTTCGATTAGTGGTGCAGCGAGTAAGAAGAAGAAGAGTGCTGGAAGTAGTGGTGGTACAAGTAGTGATAAAAATGATGGTGGTGACAATGACAAGAATGACAACAAGAGTAAATCAACAGTATCTTCAGGAGGCGTAGTCCATCTAGGAGTCGAGGAAATACGTCAAATATTCCTTATGTACCCCGCAGTCCATCGTGCCTACGAGGAAAAGGTCCCATTGGAACTCAGCGAGGAACAATTCTGGAGGAAGTATTTAGAATCGGAATATTTTCATAGGGATCGGGGGAGGATTGGTGCCCATATTGGGAGGGTGAATGAGCGGGAGCAGATGGAGAAGGAGAGGTTTGGGAAGAAGAAACGGAGTGATGATGATGAGAAACAGAAAAAGAAGAAGGATGGGGATAAGGAGGGTAATAATGCGGTAATGGGTGATGATGAGGCTAATACTCGTTTGGCTGCGGCAGGAACAGATGATTTGTTCTCTAGATATGAACGTGGACTTACTGGATCGACTATGTTGGGTACAACTGATAGCAGTAGCAACATTGGTGGGACATCCTCATCGTCGTCTCAGTCGAAAAAGAAATTGGACTCGATCAACATTGCAGTGGGACAATTCGATTTGGCCTCCACGGCTGAAACTGAACGGGGTGGTCGATTCTTATCGGGGATGGATTTGCACCCCCCTCCTGAACAAGGGTCTCAGGGATCACGAATTATTGACAAGTATAACCGCCATTGGGCGATTGTGCTTCATCCGAAGGAGTCTACTGCCGGTGTGGATTTGTCAGTGGTGGCAGCCAAGAGTGTTGTTGAGGGTTGTAGTGATGGCAACAGTACTGTTGAGGAAGATGCCAAGGTAAATGGAGGGATAGATCGTGAAATGCGACGTTTGATTGGATTTGCCGATGCAGATGAAGGGAATGCAGACTTTGCTAGATGCACTGGTGACGATGCAGTAGAAGAAGGGTCGGGCAACGGATACGCTGAGCTCCACCTTTCCAATATTGATGCATACCGTGGAAAGTTTGGTGGTACTCTTGATGACTCTGCATCAAAGAACGATGCTGAAAAGAATCTCAAGTATGCGCAGTTCCTCGCCAAGGACATGCGTGCCAATACCGATTCACTGTTGAAATCGAGCACGACTGGAAAGTCCAAAGGATTTTGCAATGCTCCCGTGTTGAAACAGGCACTTCCCGAAGAGAAAATTGGTCGACCGCTGTTGGAAGCACTAACGAAGAAGATGGCGGCAGATTCACAAACCGATGCCGATGTGCAGCAGTTGGCAGATTCGTTGCCAGAAGACTTTCGGAACAAATTGGCCACATTCTTTCGACGGTCTACGGAGTTACTCCGACATTTCTTTACTCTTCGCAGTGTGTTTAGTGAGGATTCAGATGGGAATGGTGGCTTTGGTCGGTCGGAATCACAAAAGGCAAAACTATCTAATATTGTCCAGGAAATGGAGAAAGAATACGGAAAGATAGTCGAGCTGACCAAAACCTTGACCCTTATGGAATCGAAAATGTTTCGGCCAATAATGGACCAGCTCGATTGGGCGTTCAAGTTGCACAGAGAGGATGATTCCAAGACAAGGGGTGGTTTTGTAGCTGTATCAGGCTTTGTCCCTGTAGAAACTTAGAAGAATACGACACTTAGGCCTAGGTTGCGTCTAAATGATCTATTGTCACTCATTCACGATAAAAGAATACAACACTCAAATCCTTTGAAATCATTATCTTATTCTAAGGAAGAGGGGTAAATCCGCAAAACATCTATCTACAAGCATTCAGTTTCCTTCAAAATGACTCCTCGAAAAATATTTTCCATTCTTTCTTGAGTTATAGAAAAGTCCTTGAGATTTCCAAAAATGATGAGCATAATCTTAGGATGGCATGGATGGCTCCATAATAGCTAGTACAAGGAACATATTATTATGTTTGAAGTTGTTGTAAGTGATGTTTGTGTGACTCTATTAAATTTAATGAATTCGGTCTTCATAGATGGAGGCGAAGTCCTTGTTGATAAACCAATCACTTCTATCCTTTTTCCATAAAAATGTGTACCCCCGCTGCTCTAGAAATGTCCTCAACGCATTGTTTTTCCTTTTGTTGTGCCCGTCAGCCTCCACAAAGATAATACCAAAGCCTACTTTTGAATAGTCCAAAGAGAGTAGGGCTTCAAACTCAGCACCTTCAATATCAAGCGAAAAGAAGTCGAAATATGTAGTATTTGGAGCGTGATTTTCAAGGATGTCTTTCAATGGCTCGCATTTAATTGAAGGGGTGTCTTCAAGTTTTACGTTCGGCCACCATTGGTCTCGGAATGATTGAGACGAAAACTCCCAAATTCCTCCCACCGCCTCATACTCGACGTAATGTAGTGTTTTCTTCTTGTCACAAACGCCTGCATTAACGTTGGCAATTTCATTTGGGCGATTCTTCTGTAAGGCTGCAAAATTTTTCGGCCCCAATTCGACAAGTACACCATTCCATCCAAGAACTTTGTTGAAAACATGTGTGTTGGAAAATGATACTCCATCTAATCCCCCCATCTCTAAATATGTTCCACTACATAGTCCACCAACTGGAGCGAAAGAGTGACTATCTTGTGAGTGTTCTTTCAAAAGACAAGAGAGGATGAAAAGTACATATTATATACAGTATATGATGAAGAACTTACAGAAATTGTCAAGGAGTGTTTCATCTTCGTGATCTTGTGACTTTAATTGACCCTTGAACACATCTGCTGTAAAATCCAATGGCGGTAAAAATTTTGTGTCTGTGCATTTCTCTGCTCTTGTTGTGAATGCCACTTTTGACAGCTCCTCTTTCCCTTGACCTGTGAATGCCACTTTTGACAGCTCTTCTTTCCCTTGACCTGGATGAAGAAAAAACAAGGGATCAGACAACAAGGAGGAAGGATGTTTTTTTTTCACGACAACCTTGTCCTTGTCATTGTTGTGGCCGTGAACACTATTATTGATAAGGGTTCGGGTTGATTCCATCATCTGTTTCGAGTTGAGAAATCCAATGACCACTATAATACAAACAACATCACCAGGAGCACTTTTGGGAAACTGGAAAAATGTGACTGGTAGAACTTCGGCGGATGCCTACCATATTATAGTAGAACTTCTGTGGATGCCTACCATATTTATAGTAGAATCGTCGGCAAGCAGTTGGTGTGGAGAGGCGTGTTATGTTATAACGACGGTTAGATAGATGTAACGAAATCAGCGGATATCCTGGGCCCTGGAGCTGATATAGGATACACACCGTCGATACCTGACTTGATAATTGATGTAGACAAAGATACTATCTTATCACGATACTTGTTTCACAGTTCCTGCCCGGCACAGAGCAGGCGCAGCAGGCACGAGCTCTCTCAATCTTGTAATAGGAGATGGTTTTTGGCGAGGCGACGACCTGAGGCGACAAATAATAATACTCAGGTGAAATACGCCAGATTTCTTGTGGTTAGGCTAAAAGGCCCTCAGCTGCCTACTAAATCTGTCAACCTTTCTTCTTCCTTTCTTCTTCTAAAACATCCCGCCCGACCCCCACCCCACCTGCCACTATTTACTGACGTAATTCGTGCGGTAGAGGCCGTCGAAGTAAGAGTAAGAGGTCTCGCAATTGTCCGTAATTGACTGATTCTTGCTGGTCGTGAGGCACGTCTTTGTGATAGGTCGGCTGCAGCCGCAGCGGAGGAGGGGAGTAGCGGACCTCCTCCAAATGAAAATGAATCCGAACAAGTAAGCTATGCTAAACATTTTCTGAGAGGTCAAGTACTCGCTGAGAACAAACATCCTGGGGAGGGTGACCATGCACTTAGCCCTTGCAACTACAATAAGATCACAAGATCTAAAGCCAATAGAGTGCACAAAAGCTTTGATTATGAAAGAAGAAAAAATAGATCTCATGACCGAGCGAGATAAAGTGAGGACGGAGAAGAAGAAAGTGAAGATTCCACCGCACAAGATGAACCAGAGTACAAAGATTATTCAGTTCCTCATTTAAATATGGCGTCAAAAAGAGTTCAACAAATATCCTAAGCTATCACAAGTGATGCTGCTCGAAGAGACCACGGACGCCTTCAAGGGCACCTGCACCTGCATGGAAGCAAGTTTGTGTCAACTAAGAGAGGAGCCAATGATCTGCTAACAAATGATGAGTCCTATTCACTAAGGTCTTTAGCATAGCTACGCAAATAATAATGAGCTCATGGTGGGTTGCCAAGAGTTTTGGCGATGGCATCACTTTCGTGGGTCAGCTGGCCCGACAGTATCCTTATCCTTCAGTCACATCATACGTCACGTACTTAGAGGTAGTAGATTTATGTACTACTATCGTACCATACGTACCTAGGTAGCAGTATGAAAATGATGGTATCGTACCATATGGTACTAATTATGAACTCCGTCCGCGTAATTTCAAGGTTCACCATGACATTATTTTTGTTGCACATGACACATCA